>DWEL01000145.1:0-11380 GCA_018245955.1 Myscelus nobilis
AAAATATATTATGTCTGATATGACTTATTTAAAAATTAGATCGGTAATAGGATCCATTTTTAATGGGTCGTTAATAGGCGCCTTTACCTTAGTGATGTATGTACATATTCTTGTCGATGTTTATAATTCAGGTGATTGATATGATTTTGCGGATTGTGCGAAGCATTACAACAAACACAATTCAAACTGTTTCAACAAAGCATGAAACCGAACACCTGCTACAAGTTGCCAATTTTGAGTTTGTAAGTCGAGCTTACAGCTGAGAAGTTTCTTTTTGTACGGCATCAAACCGCAGTTTGTGATATAATTAATGAACCTTCGCAAGTCATCAGAGGGGCTAATTAAAGAGAGGCGGTCCGTAACAAAGTCGGGCGACAGGTGTGCCCAGTAGATAACAGGGGGAAGACACATTACCGTGTCTAAGAAAGGCTAATCCCGCTAAGTCTTATTTATATCTGCTTGTATGAAGTGTGGCAAAAGTTAAGCGGGAAATTTCGCATTTCGTATTGGCGACGTATTGCCATAATAAATTAATATTCTGTTCTCGATATGATGATAAGTGAATGGTCACAAACTCTTACTATTGTGAAATATTTTTCTGTTAACCATACTTCCGGTAAATTCATTAAGCACATCACACGTATAAATAACTACATATTTGGTTGTTCTGAATCAGGTTAGAATATCAAACGCAAAAATTATTTCCAACTATGAAATGTACTTTGATTTATATAAATTAGTGACCAAGGAATCATAATCTCTGGCAAAAATTCTATAGGGTCAAATTTTACCAAAGTGTTCTATTTTTTTAAAGTTAATTGTTTAACAAAATAGTATGTCAGCTCGTGGGAACTAAGTTGTGTGCCACTGGCGAAGCCGAGGCCATAAAGATAAAAATAATTACCTTATTTAGTGCGTCGTAAACCACGATAAACATTTCGCTTGTAGGAGCTTCTAGTGGAGGATCCTCTATTGTAAGTGCCCGTGTGAATTAAGTTTTAATACAAGTATTATCTACATTGTATAAAGTAAAAGTCTTATTTTATAAATTTTGAAACAATAATTCTTTTATATCACAAACGCAACACTTTATTACGTCGTAATTAAAAGGAACGGCACAAAATTGGCTACAAAAAGCATATTAAACATTCCACCCCAAAAGCAAAAGGTTGGCTTCTATAAAGGTCAGATCCAAATCGAAAAGTGTAATTCAGGATATTGTATTATCCCTAGGTGTTTCAAAGTAATAAATAGCGCTAATTTGTCTTAAAAGCTAAACTCGGCACAAATTCCAAATCCAAGAATTACGGGTACAAGAATCGAAAATCCGCTAAAAGAAATTAATCGCGATAACAAAACAAACGAGAGGATGAAACAGCGACGTAATTAGAACACAAAGTGTTGTTCTTTAAATTAACTTCGCGTAACTAACCGACTGCTCTTACGGCCAACGAGTAAAAGACTAACGATGAACGGTTTTTGGTGTAAAGAAAAAGGAATTTCATTTTATTAACTGTTTTAGATCTCATATTAGCGATATAACTACCTATACAATATTATACAATATGCTAGAGTGAGAAATTTTCAGATTTCCTCCTGACTTCTAAGCCCGTGGAATTTGTTACATTTTTAATTAGATATCATGATATCTATATATATATTAATTAGATATATTACATGTAATTACCTAAGTCGTCTACCGTATTATCAAGTTTTGTAACTTATAAAATTTAAACTGAGATTATGTTTATAACGAAAATAATAATACTAGAATAAATACTTCCAATCTGTATAATTTTTGATAGTTATTCGATGACAGTGAAACGGCTGCCTAAATGTTAGCGAACGAACAAGGTGGGTTGCGATCCTTTAAGTCAGCACTTAATTTATGGCCAATTAACCTGGTGTTAAGTAAAATAAAGTGACACTCAGATATCCCGGTGGCGACTACTTCGAATGCACTAGTGACAATTTTACGTAAGCACTGGGGTAATGGGAATTACTGCTTCACTTCTTACGCACATGTCACTTACGCTTATAGTGTCTACTGAGCGAAGTAAGAGACAATATACAATAATAATACACACATTCATGAAATTGATAACGTAATTTTATTTTATTCGTTTTCAAGATGGCTGCGGTGAATAAGACGTATTTGACTATATATAGACTTTAGCAGTAGTAATTTAGTAAGTACATACGTATAAATTAATTACATAACTCATAATAAATTATGGCACATTGCCGCTCTGATTATCTGCTTAGAAAAATTGTATTTAAGAAAAAATACTTATAACTTAAAGATAAACATAGCGCCTTATGAAATAACGTATACAGAAATACTAAATTATAATAAAAACACCACCACTTTTATCGCTGTCACAAAATGTGGAATACAAAAACATTGTCTCTTAACAACATCCATTCCAGTGCAGGGTCCCATGTAAATCCACCTAATGTTCACTGGTAGCCGTTCGGCTGACCTTAGCCTCCCACGCATGTTCGAAGATGCCTTGTTACTACAAACAAGTGCCCTTTCTCGAGATCTATTTTAAATGGAAAATGGGATAACCTCCTACTTGATTCTCGTTTTATCAGCCAACCATTAGCGACTGTGAATTATTTAAAACAAACGTAAAGTGAACGTTGGTTTTTAAATTTTAAATTTAAAATAGGCACCTACTCGTATAAATTAATGCCTTCACAACGTAACCTTCAAAACAGTTTGCCTATTCGTTATACGGTGTCCGCGTGTAGATTGTTCGATATCGTAATCAAGAGATAAAAAATAGTAAAATTTGACCAGAAGACAGTTTAATTGCTCTATATCATAGGATATCCAGTTACTTAGTTGAAAACATCTGATAAATGCATGCGACAGTGTCAACTATACCACTTCTATATTCGTTACATAGTGTTAACAGTCTTTATCTGATACATACATATATGTGGATAGATCGAAGATCGGATAACGTCCATCAACACGTCGGATTACTCGGGTATTAATTAACGGGCCTATGAGAATCTATAACGCCTCACGAGGACTTTCGAAAGTTGCCCCGCTAGCAAACTGTTATTTTTGCTTGTAGGTTCTCGAACAATTAATATCATGCCAATATATGTATAAGTAAATAATGTTTGTACTGTGTCCATTGCTTTAAATCACAAATAATTTGCAGATACTAATAGTACTTACTCTTTTGGCAGTACCTAGTACTACAGTACGTTGTAGCAGTATTTTTTGTTTATTTTAGATTTTTAACGAATTCTGTAGTCTTTTTGGGACATAAACTCTAAAGGATCAGAGCTTACTATTTTCTATGCTCATTACCCAAACCCAAACTATTTTCTACCGTGAAGGGTTGATGCATTATACATCACTGCTGCTGAAATAAATTCACGGGTGAGCTGCTATAACCGAAACCTAGATACCTACGGGTATTTAGAAACAATGTTCATTATTTGATGCTCATATGAGGCGACTTGAAGGCCACATGTCATGTCGCTTACACTCTAATAACATTCTCAAAGAAAACATGTTACCGAGCTTTTCTTTATATTTACCATGTTTTATCTTTTATATTTTAACTTAAGCAAACAAATTTAACGGTTTAGTCGCTGCAGGCAATTTCTGTCTCAGCTGCAGTACAGAGCTCAGAGCTCGTTTGTTCTTAAATCCTCTTAGCTAAAGTTTGTCTTCGGAAATTGTTACCATTACTTACTATAAATGAAGATTACAAAGCGAGATGTTCTGTTATACTTCTATTGTAACGCGGCGGTGAAGCTTTGCGCTCCTGTTGAGTAGTTTGCGAACAAAGTAATTTCAAAAAGAACGTCTCAAAATACAAACTTCGTAAAATAGATGGTGAATCTCGGCGTTATTTAGTTACTTTGGTTCGCCCAGAAATAATGTAACACTGTCACAGTTCCTCTAGAATTCTAAATAAGTTGTTTTATAACAACAACAACAACAACGTACAAACCTTTCTGATAACTTCGCGGAGTGGCGCCACATTTATAGTTTTTGATTAGTATTTTTTTTTTGTACAATAGTTTTTATTATATATAATCTGTCACTAATTATGACCACATGGAGTAGGACTAGGATTATGTGGTCCTCGACTACATAGTCATACACTACTCACACACACACACTACTCATACACCACACTACATAGGACTAGTAGACTATGTAGGTATGTACCTACAATGGAATACTAGTGGAATACAATGAAATACTAGTAGCTATGGTATACATATCTGCACAGTCTTTCGACTGCAGGCAGAAGCTTGATACGGCAAGCCGTGGGCAGGACACGATGGCTTTCACTATGGGAGCCATATCATGATGAAAACAGTTCTAGTTTCGAAGTTACATTTGAATATTAAATTATTGCACGTTCTTGTAGTTATTAAGAAATAACAACGTATCGCGCAACGTGTTTCTCTAATCAGAACCGCACCTAGCCTTAAATAATTGTAAGTCATTTTAAATAAAAAAGCATGCTCCCATAAATTTAAATGTGCTATAATGAACTCATGGTTTTATAAGCTTAACTATACACAAAACGTTTGTTTGGTGCATAAATAAAGAACCTCTCAACCTGATTACATTGACCCCGGGCGAAACAAACAATTATTTCCATTTGATTTATAATGTTTGCTTTTAATGGCCAGTCAGCTAGTTGCATGTTCATTTGGATTAAGTATACGTATTGACTTTTTTAATCTTTACCATAAACATTAGCTCCTAGTCAGTTTCGATCGCGTGGAAGCAAATCATAGTTATGTATTAATTAAAATGTTTCAGAACTTAATTTAAAAACCTATGACTAACTTAATTTACATACGTTTTTACTTTATTTACAACAAAACACTTTAAAAATATTAGTTAGCAAGTTACTGATTCGCTATTAGAAAATGCTAGCCATAGTTCTCAATTAATCGACGCCTCTGTCAGGTCGGGGATATCGTCGAAATCCAGGAGTTTCCTGATGTCTGCCTCAGCTCATCAGACCTCCTAGTAGGTATAGCGAAACTGATGCTCCTTTTACCGAGATATGCCTTTCGACAACCTTTATTCAATAAATATAATACACCGTATACTTGTACACTGTAAACATAATAAAATATGATAAAGCAGAACTATATACACAATGTAAAACAAACAAATATTTTAAACTAAATTACATTAACTTTCTATTCGAGACAGTTCAACTAAGGTAACCGCGCTTTCTTGGCCGTAGGCAAACGTTTACCGCTTGTAAAATGGTAAGATAAATGTTAGTATATCTTTAATGTGCCCGACATAGGTACTCAAATGCCAACGAAATTACAAGTGTTTACACTTTTGTTATGAGTGACTTGGATAACCTAATGATTGAAGTTTAGATATAGATGGAGAATCTCTTGTCCAACACATAAAAGTTAAAACGAATTCACAGAATTAAAAATATACAGATATTAAATTTAGATTTCTTTTAAAATTAACGCATTAAACTGCATAGTTTAGTAACCGATAATGGTAATTTATTGTTTTTTTTTTTATATCTACTCCCGGAATACTACATTGGCTGCAATGTACCGAGAAGTCGTTAGTTTAAGCGTCGCGTTTCTTCATATCAACCCTGAATGGCCCCTTTACAAGGAAAGCTACTTAGTTATTATTTGGCAGTTAAAGATCAGGTGACGGTAAACACGCGATGAATGGGTATTAACATAGTTTTTAATGTTGCATGGATATTGCCCATAGACTAATGTCCTTAAAAGAAGTGACATAAAATATAAGAGCTAAAGAAGAATTGTAAAGAAATATATATTTAAGTAAGTGTTTCTGCATGCTACTGTATTTATAGCAGCTTCCGATAAACATTTCTAAGTTTTCAGTGAATCTTGGTTAGATTAATAAAGTAGTATTGTTGAAATAAAAATGCCATTTACAAGATAATTGATAGGTATTGTATTTGAATTTTGAAGAAATATGGTGCAAGGGATCGTTTAAAGGGTGAATGATAGTTAGAAAAGCCGATGACGTTTCGCTGAACTTATTATAATGCGTTCTGTTATTGTTGCTATTCTGCTTGAACACTTCCTCTATGGTATTACCTCATTCGTCACCCTTCATGAATTCGAGGCCATTGGATCAAGATGCCAAACGGGTATTGCGGGGTTAATAATAAAAGGTACGATACGCGAGGGCAACCGGTCGGGGTCGTAGGGTCCACTAGACGCGGCTGGATTAGCTCTAAATCAGACGAATGAAAGGAATAAAGGGAATGCCTCAGTAATTAAAAAACCAATTTGCGAGATACATTGGGATCGTATAGAAAAAGAACGAGTAGGGTTGGAAAGGCGAGGTTGATTATCCCTTTAGGTATATCTTGAAATAGGATTTTTTCAAATGGCTTTTTATTTTTTTATACGTTATTTCTGTTGCGGTTTTATGTTTGTTTTCATTAATCTCAATGTTTTAAGTATTTATCATGAAATTCACAGGATTATGTTACACATCATGTGTTATAAAAGATTATGTAGAATGGTAAAGGATTTTTTTATACTCATAAAATCTATTAGTAAGCGTGCTTGCTCTGTAGCCTATACTTTACACAGTAAAGCTATCACTTAGAGAATTAATAAATAAGCCTCAATTAAGGCTAGAGAATGGCTGTCAATGTCCTATTAGCACCAAGACGAGATATAATCGCGGTGAGACAATAAGTATCGACGGGGCGCCTTGTTACCGTTTAACTCGCCCGCTCAGCTGGGTGGCGCTCTTGTAAACTAGACAAATTGACAAAAATATGACTGTACCAATAACAAGCGCTTTCATGTAATAGATTTGCTAGTCGTATGCAAATTTCCATTCAATATAACATTTAAATAAATCGATTCAGTAAGTTTAGGCATTTAGGCATTAAGTAAATATTATGATTTACGACACAACAAAACCAGTTACTTTTGCTATAGTAATTGAATTACAATGTTTCGTGAATGCCATACCCGTTACAATCAACGTTGCTGAATCAGAAAACCTCTAAAGAATTAGATATTGAAAATTCCCCCGAACGGTATGAGCTTTGTAAATGAGAGCTATTTATCTGACTTTAAATTACTGTCGCGTGGTGACTCGAATAAAATGTAACCCCGCGGCGGTGGAATCGATATCTCGTCGATACCATCGCCGCGCGCCCCGAGCCCCGAACAGATCATTGTGGGATATAATTAGTTTTTGTCACTTCACGTTGACAAATCCCGTTCAAACCAGCGGTAGAAGGCACGATAGCGCGGACCCTACCACTTATGTCGCGCCAAACCGGCTTTTATCAAAGAGAATATTATTTCAAACGCCCCTGTCAACCCCGATGGGCTTTTCGAACCCCAAATCCAGTTTGTTATGAATGAAATTACAGAAATCGAATAAGGTAAACACAACTGAGAGCCAACAAAAGCTTGCACGAAAAAAAAGCTAAATTGAATTCAAATTGGTTTCGTCGAGTATTAGGAATAGCCGGGGGAGCTTTTCAAGACGAATTTGAACATGTAGCGTGGTAATAATTTAAAGTAGCTTTTTTGTTACAAAAGTGCCAGTCCGCCGGGCGAGTAAAATTTACCGCGGTGATTGAATCAAAACACGTACATACAATTCAATTTTACGTAGTCATTCGTTGGATTCTAAATGTGAATGAATATAATGGTCACTAGAATACATCATAATAGTACCTACTAAACAAGATGCACGGGAGTATTATAGTGTCAAAATTAATATATTATAGTGTCAAATAATTTATTGTATTTAGGATAAAATGCGGAGATTTTGTGTTCCTGATTATGTATTCATAATGCAATATTTAAAAAATGCTGTTATTTCCTAAAACAAAGTATAATTATCATGTATACGTATATTCCCATCTACAAAATGTTCCTATATAAAAATTTTACTGTAGAGGTAAGAAAAATCCATCCTCTGCCAAAAGTAACCTTCGTTTATGAAGCTCATAAAAAGGATACGCTGTAAAATTGGAAACATAATATGAAATAAAACTGTTTCACTCACAAGATCGACGGTGCGAACTCGCAGCCAAAGATCAACAGGTATGCAAATAGGTTAAAAATGCTCGCCCTAGCCTTCTTTGATACATTATGAACGTATGCACAGTTTGCATATTTACACGAGAATTTATATATTCTATTTCATACTTATCTCCACAATACACGTTAAAATATAATGTTTCTAGGTTTTTTTTTTTATTAAATATACATGTAAATTGCCTGTGTCATAGACAACGTTATAGACAAATAAGATGTAAAATGCTCCATACTGTTCTATGATCTGTCACGGGTAACACAAGTAGGACTGTTTAGGCAGATATTTTATATATTCATGTAAACAGTTCTTACTATTCATGAAACACGACAGATTTAAACGTAACTAATGTCATTAAAAATGTTTTATATTAACAAAGTTTTATAGTTTGTGGCGATACAAAACATAATACTTGAAATATTGAAGGCTTGAAACCTACAACAGGGTATAAACTTTCAAATGCATGGTTTACCTGGCAGAAAGCGTTGAGGTTAACCGCGCAAAACGATTTGACTTTGTTGCCTCCAGCTTATTTTATAACGGTTTGTTGAATTGAATTTTGTGGTTATTTATTTAACAGGACGCGGGAGGGGCTCGATCCATTTTGTTGGGAACGACCGCGTTTAAGACGTCTGTTATAGATAGATTTTTGGACCATTATTACCTCAATATTATTACCTCAAGGAATTCTTTGAACGTAACCTATCTTACATCTTGTTATTATTGCACATTTTTGGAAAAGAAACATAAAATGCGTTTCACTTTTAAACATTTACAATTAATTACATGTTCTTAAATTACCAATATCTTTCATGGGGTCAATGGCCTTATCGATGATTGTTGGAAATTTTTAGTAAGTAAGTAAACTTTTAACTTCATAAAATTGAAGGAAAGTTAAAGTGAAACCGAATAGTATAATAAGATGTAATATTGAGGATAAATATTTAAATACAAAATTAAAAGAAAACACCCATTTACGAGACCCGTGTTATTATGTCCATTATCAAATATTTTAAGCACTTATTTTAAAATAATAACCCCTGTTTAAGGTAGGCAAGATATCGCATGGGATTAGCGGACTATAGCAATGTCTTCAACGTCGTAAATAAATTTTATCGCTTTTATGGCCAATTCGAGAGCTAAAAGATCGTTAAAACGGTGGGTCCATTAATGTAATCATGCCGGATCCAATAATGTCATACAAACATGCAAGGTGACTCGGGAGCCAAGTATTGAGAGACACGGTAACTGTTCTGAGAACGCCTCCGTGGGAGTTCGACTGAGTTAAAGTTCTTACAATTTTGTTTATATTGTTAGTATGTATAGCATATTTTTCCTTAAACACACAATCCTTAACACACTAGTAAGCTCCGCTTTAAAATCCTAATATGTCTTTGTAATCACACTTATATTGTCTAATATAAATTGTATAAATATTTGTTCTCAGCGGTATATCTATAGCTTTGAAATAATAGCAAGATTCTATGTACGCGTCTTTCAGATTCCAAAAGACGCTTAGGTACTCGTAAAATTGAACATAATGCACTGGCCATTTAATTTGATTTCTTTCATCGACTTTCTATATACGTAATTGATCATTTATTTATTGGGTGGTTTCTTGTCAACATTTTAATTTAATTCCTTGAGCTTTTTTTTAAACTTCAAATTTGAATCAAAACCAATTAAATCGTAGAACCGCATATCTATAGTTAACTTGCGAAGATACTTTTGCAAATGCACATCAGAGCTTAGATATAGTGTTTCGATAACTACATTGTAACAGGTGGCCGGGAATGCCTAATTACTAATTCCGTAACATAAAAGGAGATCCACGTCCATTATAGCGAGATACTAGTTACAAACTAACACCAACAAAACAAATACAAAAAACTGTATTAACCGCACTTTTATGTATGCGTGTTTAGTTTTATAAATGAAAGAAAAAAACTTAATAGTCAGGTTAAAACAGCTACACGTTTCCTTTTATTGTCCATGAATAATTAATTCGCAATTAATATCGTAGATAAACATTGCATTAGCTCGGTCGCTGTGATAAAAGTAATGGAAGATTTATGATATTTGAACAGCGCTTACTACTTTGAATTGATGATCTGTAATTATCCCGTTCATGTTATATAAATGAGGCAGCAAGATGCTTATTACCGCCGTTTTAAAACTGGCATACAATTATCTTATATCGCCTACATGTATTGATCATTTGTACCGCGAACGGTTTATAATTCAATTTTAGCGATCGTTGCTTTTTTAATACTTACATTCTTTTCATGTCCTACTGTACTGTACCATATATGTATATGAGTCAATATTCACTTTTCATTATCGATACTAGATTTGTTTAAAAAGAAGGTAAAAAGTAAAAGATCAATTTAAACCTTATCTTATAACTTCAATACAAAATTTGTAAAAATACAACGAAACTAAATTACTAAAGGTAACCTAGTGATTGTGAATGTTAATTACTAACAATAATCTTGTGAATACCACAGTCGTAGCAGTAACGCATGCTTAGGTAAGTAGAAGTAAATAAGCGCATTACATACAATGCTCAAGTTATGTATTGCCCACTAGGGAATATATTGGTATTCCATACACTAGGAATATTCTCGTACGCCACGTAGAGTGCATCGACTGTCTGCAGATGACGTCTGTCCGCTTTCATAACATTTCGTACTATTGTTTATTTGCGAGTTTAAGATGAATGAGTGATATAATTTTGTAAAACGAAAATCTGATTAAGTTACTAGAACCTAGCTTCGCTAATATAAAAGTATGTATCTATAGCAAGTATACGAGTTGGTTTTACCCCTAGGCTCGCCAAAAGATGTTTCAATAACTTTAAATAATACATACATACTACATAACCATCACGCCAGGTCCCTAACGGGGACCTAACTTTAAATAATCTTGATAGGATATAAAATATAACGAGATTTTATTTGTTTTAATTTTAAAGGTAGGGTAAATATCGAACGTTTCTAATATATAAAGCGCAGCGAAGCTATGTGAATATAAAGCATATTATACTTTAAATAACCACTGCAGATATACGAGGCAAAGACAGTTTACGTCCATGACGTCACGTAGAGTGCATTGGCTCTGGACAAATGACGCGCGCCCGCTTTGCATACCCGATAGTATTGTATAAACACGGAATACTCATACTATACAATCGGCTTACTGTTCATTAAATTGATAGTATTTCAATATTCTAAGTTGTTGGTATTAACTGAATCATACAGAAAATTGGACATTTATACCCTTCAAACAATTGTTGCC
>DWEL01000146.1:0-11377 GCA_018245955.1 Myscelus nobilis
AGTTGTCGAACTAATCGACGCTGAAATAATAATTAAATCTACCCTCGCAAAAGGCTGATCCCAAACTAGATACATCCATATCATTATGACCAACTGTTTAATACATGCGCTAAAATTTGTTAACTGGTATCATTTTATGGGTTATTTTTTATGAATACATAATAACATACTCACATGTCCGCCCATAGACAATCCAGTAACGCCCAGTGGGCCGAGGCCGTTGCGCTCGCACCAGTGAAATAGCACCAATGACTCAAGTATCAGGCAGCCACCCATAACGAAAATGTCCGAAACGTTATGTAAAGAAGAACGGCTGCAAAGAACGAATAAACATTTTTTTAATCTGTTAAAGAGCTCTCATTCAAAATTTAAATTTGGTTTATCTATTATAAAGTAGGTGTATGCAAATAATAAATGTCATTTATTGTTTTAAAATTCATTCATAAATACTGGGAACCCCGCAGTGTATGATGAGCCGAAAGGAGAAAACTGGCAGTCAGCGGGTGTCCGCATTCTTTTAGAATAAGAAAACAAAATTTGTCATACGATGTGACTGTTTGATTTTACACTGTTAATGAGAATATGTGATAGCTGTAATGACCGTGTCAATATTAGCCCTCTGTCATTTTCTTACAAATAGAGTTCCATAACTATTAACTAGTTAAAAAAAAAATTGTCAGTCCCCTGATGCAGTTGAAATTGACAAGCAATCTGTTTAGTAATTTAGTTCACTGTCGGTCAGTCATTCACCTATAGAAGCGGAAAGCCTTTAATTATATTCAATTTAAATTTTGTCTCATGTAAGTCTTTGTACACTAGTGATCACACACTATCGATGTAGCAAGGGTGTTAGAGTCTTAACTCAACATAAGGGCTGCCTCAGCATAAAGATAATAAAAATGTAATTAAACATATAAATAAAAATGTCTATATTGTAAAATGAAATCATCATTCCATATATTAAAAAAAAATAACATTTATAATACTATACGGGTAATATTATAATGTGTAATTTATATAGTATTAATTTAAATATTTTTGTAACTTTCCTGAGTTAAAAAAGTGTATTTCCTATATTCCAGATATTAGGAATAAGCTGACATCTTATGAATATGTTTTTGGCTTGATTTGTTGGGGGTCTATGAAAATAGATAAATACATAATATATTACATAAAAACCGAAATATTACAGTAAATCCAAATATTAAAGTGGAAATTACAGTGGCACAAGAGATAGGAATATCTGCTAAAACTTACTATTGGTCGGTGGGTTTCCGAAGGCCATAAAATGGGTTTTCAAGTATAATTCCACCTATACCCGCCTCTTTTAGGAGTGGTTTTACCATAAGATTTCGCCGTCGCCAAAAATACTGTCATAGGGAAAATATCTTTAGGTAAATAAAACAGTACAGTGAAAATTGTGAAAAATTGCAATTTATTCAGTCGAACAATCTCATATAGCAGTGATAGCCTAGTGATTTGAAATTTAGCCTCTCACTGCTGGGTGTCTGAGATCGATCCTGGCATGCACCTCTGATTAACAGTGTGCTTTTTATAACTATAAAATTAAAATATCACTTGCTAAAACAGTGAAGGAAAACATTGTGAGGAAACCTGCACACCTTAGGCATGTTATGAGTTATTATTTTATTTTTGATGTGTGTGAAGTCTACCAATCTGCATTTGGCCAGCGTGGTAGACTATGGCCTAAATCCCCCTCACTGTGAGAGGAGACCCGGTCCAGCAGTGGACCATAATCTCAGGGTTTACAATATAATGAAAATTGCAAGGGGTTCAAGTATTATCAGTGGTTTACTTACATGATCGCCAGTGCCAGCGAGGTGTAAGCATACTGGCTTGCAGGTCGGATCAGGCCAATGCAGAGGCAATAATGCTTGGAAATGTGCTTTCTGGGCAATCTCTGGCACAATCCCTGGCAAATGTTTTTCAAGTGGTGTCAGAAAATACCCTTCAAATAATCGACAGTCTGTGAGGTTTTGCTCCTAAAATACGAGATAGTATGCATTCTTGATATAATATATAAGTACACAGATGGCCAATGCCAAGTTTTTTTTTTAATTCCACAGTTCCACAGAGTTCATTATGTTTGATTAATGTTTAATAGCAAAAAAGTGGTTTAATTAGTTTAATTAAAAATTGTTACTTGAAATGTTAACACAAATTAGAGATTTAAATGATGAGAGGATACTACAATGACCTACAGTTTTTATAAATAATTTGCTGGTGAATTTTATAAATCATATTTATTTTTCATTGACAGTTAAAAGAACATGATATGAAAAGCAGTGAGCATTACAGGTGAATGTTGTACATTTAGTAACTCTAGTGAATTTAAGAAATCTTATCTCAGTGAATATAATGTATATATTTAAATGACTTAAATTTGCATAGTCTTAATGTTATATTACAGGTTATATACTTCTTCATTGGGACTGTAACTAAAAAAAATATATATAAAAAATCATTATTACTAGGACACCAGGTGTCCAGGCACCTACACACACCATTGTGGAACTGGATTCATATTTCAGTGTTATGTTTTATCGAAACTATATAGTGAAGAAAAAAGAAGTAATTAGAAGTCCCCATAACATGTGTGTACATGTGTTGCATACAGTAATTTATTATTTGTTATGAAACATATAATTTGTTATATATTCATTGTACAAATAGGCGTTCATGTCTGAATGATTTATTCGATATTAATTTTACGAGAAAATCTCCTTTTACAGCAGAACCTATCCAGAGTACAATTTTTCCAGACTCCTGGCGTGAATTGGTACAGATAATAGAATACTACTGTACCTGCATAATTGCATCAATAATTGTATCATTATTACCTTTGTAATTGTAACTGGGTAATCGCGATCCACCAATTTGAAACATTCATCGCGGTTGGAAACTATTTTTCGGAATTCAAATAACCTAAAAGATATATGTTGTAAGCAAATAGATATAGATAATCTTGGCATAGCTATGCCTAGCATTTAATAAACGTAATTAAAAGTTATAAAACGATTTTACCTTCTTAGGTTTTCTGGCTTACCCCAACCCTTAGTAAAAAATTTGGTTAGGAGTATACTTCGATATACGGCATCTAGCTTGCTAGTAGACATTTTCAGAAAATTAGGCGGAAAATTGATTTAAATTAATTTGTATCCAATAGTTTTACATTGTTCATTATAGTACGTCAATGCATTTTCGTAATAAAATAACGAAGGATGCCCTTATGTCATATCAACATGTCATTGTTGACTTTGGCATAGTCAGCTGTTCAGTCATGTCGTTTCGTTCTTGAATATTTTTTTGATTTAAGCCTGTTATCTTAGTAGTTTAAAGATTACTTAAAATTTATTTTAGGATATTAGTTTTGCTATTACAAAGATTTTTTTCAGATATTACATATAAGCCTCATTCTGTTATACAGTGACTAAATTCACTATAATTTCAAACAGCCGGAACAAATTTAATACTACCTACATTTTTCCTCTTTGGACTTCATCATGATGTGTGTTATAATATTGTTTTGATTGTTTATATTACGTTTATTTATTGTTTGTCCAGACGGTGAAGAGAAAAGTACTTATAGCAAAACTGAATCGTCAATTTTATTTATAAATTTACTAACCTATTTGTAGATATTAAAGTAATGGTTCTCGTCATACCATTGTTCGTTTGGAATGCTTACTTGGAAAGTTCTGGCAGTCATATAATATTCAGTTTTTCAAAGCGGAATACCTTAAAAATAATTTTGTCGAATCCAAGAACTAATTTCCAAGGTGATATTATGACGAACACGAAATGATTTAAACCATGTGTGGGATGTGTTTTTCTTTATTCTGTTAAAGACAACGTCCTTATTGTATGGTTGATAAAAATTAGGAAGAGTCTCATTTTACAAGTTGAAGATGTTTAAGCTGGAACCGTAGACAGTGCCCTTACTATCGAAAGCTGTTATGCACTCTAAGACAACATCTCAGGGTATAACTGATTTGTAACTACTGTGGTATTGCGGTTTATATTAAGAAATTTCGAAAGTTTACGTCCGTTAGAAATAGTATGGGAAAATGCACATGCATTTAATAATTCTTTTTTGTATTTGACACGATTTTTATTCTGGGATATTTAAAAATAACAACATTACATGTCAATTCAAAGGTTTACTTTTTGTCTTTTATGATATGCAGTATTTTAATACGATTAATATACTCCATGGCTTTCGTTCAAAATAATAGGTATCAAGAACAATATTGATTTTGTTGTTTCTTTAATGGTGCCACAAAGAAGGATTACGTAATCTTTATGTGGGTCGATTCAGTCGGTTACTAATCATGAAAAACTAAAGCAACCTAACTCACTTGCCAAAAATATATGCTAAAATTGATATTTGAGATCAATAGTTTGGGCTCATCCGATTTATATCTTCTTTAATAGCAATCAGATTAGGCGTTTATGTAACGTTTTGCATGTTATGAATTCGTTTTATCGCCAGATGATTATCTAACATTTTTTGTACGATTATGTGTATGTTAGATATTAGATGTGTCTACATCATATTCTTATCAGAAATACGACTATCTGTTAGGGGCGTTAATTGTATTGGTACAAAATTTTACATCTACATATCTACGAAATTGCATTTTGTAGGCTGAAAATATCCTCTTTTAATAATTATTTTTAATTCCAAACTAATAAAGATAATTCGCTGCCTATGAAATTATTTGTAGAACTGCCTAACGATATTCACCTTTAAAGCTTGGTTATGTAGCAGTTATGTATGATATGTTAAGTCGTATGTATTTGTATATGGTACTGTTCTAGTAGCCGTATTCTGTAGATAGGGGGTTACAATGCAACACAATGCCACAATTTCGTTTGTGCCTCAATATTGAGAATGAGTCTTTGGAACTCTCTTTGAATCAGGACGCTAAAACGAAGTGTATCCATCCAGCTTAATAATCGCTTAATATCGAAATACAAAATGTTTTTGTGACTCTTAAACCATCTCAAAAATGTTACCATGAAGAATGTTGGAAATTCAAAAAGGATGACATAACTGCAAAAAGACACATCCTGTTTCAAGTACGCGTATTTTACAGAAATGACATCATTTAACATTTACTCGTGCCCAGTGTTAACCCAAATATGGTCCACAGGTAACTTTGGACTTACACATTTTACGCTCACTTTCTAAACGGTTAATAAAAACTTATAAAAGCTTCAGGTGATTCATTTTTCAAGAATCGACACCTTTTGTATGTTAAATTGTTTATTGCTATAAGTCGAATCGATAAGGAAATTGGAATATTAATTAGTTCGAATATGACATAATTTAAAAATAAAATATTCAATCTCTCGCGAATTGGCAGAATGCGTAGGTCGTGAGCTTTTATAAGGAGGGATACGTACTTCGCGGGCATGTTTTCCTCTCCGCAATACCGACAGACGAAGCAACGTAAGGCTTGTGTTGTTCGCGATTTAAAATACATAAAGATTCGTGCCAGTGAGTGGATTAAAAAATTGGGCCACCTTCCTCTAGTGTTGTAGTCTCTTAAATATTTTTAAAATAGATTTTATCGAATTATTAAGTGTACAGCTTACATAATATCCGACATTTTTTAAGTGATTGCTTTATTGCTTTTAAGTTTATAGGGGTTAAACATTAATTTAGTAACAGGTAGTAAAATACTCCGTTTAAATAATTATGAAGTCTATCGATTTATTAACAAGCTCCTTTTACTAACAATTTTAGATAATCTTAATTAATCGGGAAAAATAATATAGAATCTAAAAGCGCGATATACTCGAAATTGTATCATACCCACCATGCAAACCTTTTCATATTATTTTCAGTCAATATACTCGTACAATAATATACTGCATTTAATAGCAGAAACAATTGCAGGTTGTGTTTATATATTATATATCAAAAAATAAGCAGTCATTTAAATGTACTTTGTAATCGTAAAATAGCCATTTATACCACAATTTTATTAACGGTTATGTTGGACTCGAGTTATAGATAATAGAAATGCTTACATGGAGCCAGAATATTGAGCACAGTGGAAAGTTATGCAAGCAGTCAGTAGGTTATAAGATGACCAAAATTTGCACGCGACATAAACCTGACTTTGACCTACTATTCTAAACAAGTTTTAGTATAGTAAACAACGATCTGTACCTGATAGAAAGATTTTCTATCATTATATTTACGATCCATGTGACAAAATAAAATTTTCAAAGTGATTAATAGTATTTTTTTCACAATTCAAGTTTTGTTTTATATTGATACTCGTTAAACATAATATAATATTAGCCCATTTACATAGTACTTAAACGCGGCTAGTGTAAACATCTTTCGGTGGCAACTTCTAATATATTTAGTTATGGATATAGAATCTATTGTCTAGTTAATAAGTGTTGGTTAGCCTGTGTGGTTTATTATTATAGTGAGGCGTACGAAAATTAACAAATTAAAGATATTGCTTTGTTTCAGATGGAGGGAGGACTTTTATATTTAGCACCCTTGGTGCTTCTAGCTCTTGGTTGCGTTGATGGTAAGTTTTTAAAAGTTCTATAACTAACACTGTTCCTATGTACTGTTATACATTAATTGGAATTCAATGAATTAATTACGGGTTTTGTTATACGCCCGACAGAGTATGTTATTTTGTCAATCTAATGTATTTTTGATTTAGGAAAAAGTTTAATTATTTAGCTATGTCTTGCATTAAGTGTCATTTATTCATTTCGTTTCTCTGTTTCTTTCGCCGTCGTGACTATTCTCCGTTAATTGAGCGTCCGCGAATTCCTTCAGGTGTATGCAAATTAATTATACTATTCTGATTGTTTGCTTATGCAATAAAGATGCTTTAGAATTCGCCTAAATGCCTACTATTCAAGGTACGATTGAATAAGGTACCAACACCTAGTTCCGGTTTGCAAATCGAGACAAACTCGTTAGCATCATAAACACTAACCACGCGGAAGCATCCTACAACAAAATCATCAGCACTTTGTAAACATAGCAATTATAAAAACAAATAGCGCGGAGGCGTTTAAATGATGATCTAGGCACATTTTGCCATTTTAAACTTAATTAATGTTAGCAAATTTATTGATCACGTTTGATTAGTTTATTTACTAGCAGTTTTTGTAAATTATAATTATTATTGTTATTATGCTCGTTTTAAACGGCAGTCACGATTACCGTAAATGTGATTGTAAATACGATATAATGTTATGTATCTTCCATCGTTAAAATCTCATATTTTTCTTCACACATTCTTAAATATACATTACTTTCTAGACAAGGGCCATTTAGATCGTATTAACTATTTACTGTATTAAACTCTTTTATGCCGACTGTAGTATGTTTTATGATATTATTTGAATATACATATATGTAAATAATAGTTCGATATTGATTCATAGTAAATATACATATTTGGTAAATAGTTAATCACCATAAATAGTAAATAAAGCAAAGAAAAGAATATTAAAATTTTTATGAATAATAGGTTTATCTGGGTTTTTCTGCAGCAAGCTTAATTTCCTGCTTATTTATTTCTTGATAACTATTCTCAAAATAAGACGTTCGTGGAATCGTAAAATTGTTTCTTTGTAAGCATCTTCGCTCAAACATAAAAATATTCATAGAAGTAGATTGTAAAAGGAAAAATACTTCACAGAATTGTTTAGGATATATTTTTGTACAAATATCTTTCTAATACATTCAAATGGATTGAAAGACTCGTGAATGTTTTTAATTTTTTTTCAATTGAGTCTACGATTTAGTTACTAGTAAACATTTGAAGTTTAATTTTTAATTTTTTAGGATTTTGTAAGAAAAGTGTCGAAAACCTCTGTTTTGTGTTTGTTTGTCTGTATGTTACAACCATCACAGGCCTCTGTCTCTTAAACCGCAATAGAACGAACTAGAAATGTTTACGGACTATGTATTTCTGAGGCCGCTATAACAACAAACATTCGGCGTTTTTCGTTTATTTATTTAACTGTAATATGTAGACATTTTAAATTTTCTCAATATGCTTAGGTGTCCATAACTAAAACCAATTTTAAAAACCATTTTTAAAATGTATCGCTAAATATTTCTTGGTGGTACGGAACACTTCATTGTCGTACGGAGCACTTGGCCGATTTCTATATAGTTATTATTAAATGCTTGCCATGCCTTGTCCGAGATCTATGGACGCGAACACTGAACGACATTTACAAGGACATAAGGTCTTCCGTGGGCGTTAACTCGTTCACGTCTATATAAGGCAATTGCCAAGTCTGATTTCTGATGTCACAGTCGCCAGGTGGACTGTTAGTGACTAATTATGCCCCAATGAAATTGGGAACGGGTATAACTGCCGTGAACAAAATTAATTAGGTCGCGAATGACATCTTTATGTCTCTAGTTTATGTGATTATAAATAAATTTTCCTTTACATTCAAATCCATATTTATTATATTATTTTAAAATAAGTTCTACGTGTACAGGACTAGAATACACGGGAGTCTGGCCCTACCCAGCTATAGTAAATACATTAATTAAGGGTAACTAAGAGCGTAATTAACAGATTCACGTAGTCAACTCAGAATTTAGCTGTTTCTTAGGGATATAATGGACTTTTGCTGACCGCTGACGTCTTGTATTATACGAACTCATTTGAATTGTTTCTTTTCTGCGCTGTCAGAGCGCTGTCAGTGTTGCCGCGTTACAAGCGATATTTTGCTCATTTTAACTCATTTTTCAGGTCAGCGGTATTATAACTATCGTAATGCAGGGTACTATGGCCGGAACCTGTACGAGCACGGTCGGTCGATCTCTGACGAGCAGGCGTCATGCGGACCCAACACTTGTGGAGTGGGTGCCCACTGCACTCTTGGAAGTGTGCGCCCGGTATGCGCCTGTCTCCCTGGCTACTCCGGCGATCCTCTGTCGCAGTGCGTCAAGATTGAATGTGTTGGTAAGCCGCCCTTTTTGGGATCCTCCATTAATTACATTAGACTCGACGGCGTATATCACCTTATTAATGGACAACATTATAAACTGTCTTTAAGGACAACGTTAGTGATTCCAGCGGCTGTCAGCGCTCGAATAAGAAATACATAGTTTCCCATGTAACATTGAGTGCAATAGAGTCAGTAGTTTATACTGTTGCAATTAAAATAACGAAAAAACATCACCCCGAGACCTGTCATTTAGATTTTGAGGCTAAGGTCTACCTTAAGACGACAATTGTTAACAATGGGTATTTGTAAACAAATTCTTGGCAAATGGTACTTGGAGAAATATTTAAACTTACATATATTTGAATAAATTATTGGAAAAATATTTTTTAGTCTGTAAAGCAGGTTCTATTTGAACATATTCTTGTACTTTGCTATTCGTTCCGGTTGTTTAAATGTCCGCCTCGGTACACATTTATTCAACTTTCGTCGTCTTGAAGGTTCTATGAGTAATGAAGTAGGATACAACTATATAAATAGCTACACACTTACAATAGCAATAACAATTGTGTATGTAGACAATTATTATACATTGGAAACGTTTTTATGTTTCATAAAATTTCGTATTTTTCTTATAATGATAAATTGTTTTTAGTATCCAATACGTATAATTTACTTGTACAGTATTATTATTGCCGCGATATGCGATTACTTCTTCAATTCTCCTAAAAATCTAATAATTCGCCTAAATTTTAATATGTCCTGTTATTACAATAATCCAGGTTAGGAGAATCCTTGTTATATATCGGTATTTAGAAGAAATGGCTATATAAATTGTATACATTCTTTATCAGATTGTTTACTTTCTTGTGGAAATATAATGTAAATAGATTTGTTACATCTGTAATCAATATAGATAATCTATGATTTTCCCAGACAATAGTGAGTGTCGTTCTCACCAAGCGTGCGTCAACCAGCACTGCATCAATCCTTGTGAGGGAGCCTGCGGAGTGAATGCTAATTGCGATGTGAGTAATATGAATCTTATTCTAATGAGCTCGAATACCTCTGATGAGAATATAAGCGACTAACTAAATAAATTAGAACAATGAGAAGGGAAAGCAATAGGTTTTTTATTATACTTCGTCATAAATAATGAAAATATCAAGACATCGTGTGTGGTCATTGACAGACTAATGTTATTGATTAAGGAAAATCTTTCGTTCGTCTCAATTTAAATGTATGCTGGAAGTTTGTTTTTATTAGCTTTTACTTATTTTCTGCTAAAGCCTGAGAGACGCAACAAGTCGACGAATGATAGCTATTAAAATGTATGCCAATTAACTGTATCTAATTAGTTAATTACTCTATTAAATCCTAGCAATGTTTTTAGGCTTAGGTTTTAGCTTTTGTACGAAAACTTTGAAATCTCAGAGACATCCAAGAGAAGGTAGCATCTATTGTACTCTTAGTGTAGTCTTAGATCACTTATACAGAGATATCAGATAGACACTACTCACTATTTATATCCGCAATGCATAGCACATTAATAATAACATCGTTATCGGCTTGGCACGCTGCGTACCGCCTTTATTTAGGCACAAACCTCGCACGTGTAAGTAATAATTTTCATTCTAATAATATATATTTGTAGTGATTCACACTTGTATCATAATATTTATATGTAATATAATACGTACGTATGAATATTAACATATTGTCGAATTTAGTTGGCGCACTTGTCAGAATAACACCAATATGGAAATAAGTTTAGCCGTTGTTATGCGGCCAGCCTTCGTTATAATGTGTTTCATTTGGAATATATGAGTAAAGCCAAGGTCACATAAGGTTCGTTCCACAGCAGAGCTACCTGCAGTGCTTCCTAAACTGTTTCTTTTCGTCAAACCTTTAATAATTTAAACTATTGAATGTGAATGTAAATATAAATTTAAAACAGACAGTTATTGCTAGTTACGTCTGTTGAAATAAATATTAATAATATTAATTTTAACAATTCTACACATGGCTCTCCTTTTTTAGGTTCGACAATTCAATGCCTGTTTCGGTAAACAGAAAGCTGATAAACATAAATATACGTTCGACATAATCTTTATATACATGTTTTATTACACCCGGACACGGCAAAAAATCACGGTCGTGAATGGGTATAGAACCCGCGACTCAGGAGTCTCTAACCACTAGACCAAGAAGCTGGGACTTTTAGAGGAATGCCACAAAATGCCACAATAAACACAAGAGAGGTGTCAAGGTACACCCGGATAGAACGAAGTCCTTTCGATTACTTAGTGAAGGAATTGTAATAGAATTTTATTACTTTTAATTGGCAACACTAGTGTCGGACGACTTCCGTCTGAATTTTTCGTCTGATTTTTTT
>DWEL01000147.1:0-11375 GCA_018245955.1 Myscelus nobilis
GTCACCTCTCATAGTGAGAGAGACTTAGGCCATAGTCCACCACGCGGGCCAAGTGCGGATTGGTAGACTTCACAGACCTCAGAAAATATTAAAGACTTTGTAAGTGCAGATCGGTAGAGACTTCATACACCTTAGAAAATATTATACACTTTATAACATATATAAGTATGCATCTAAGGTGTGCAATTACCTCACGATGTTTTCCCTCACCGTTACTGAAATGAATAAAGATAAATTAGTAAAACATTAGTGACTGTATAAAATGTTATATCCTAAATTCAACTAATTCAAATATTTGTAAGAGTTATAGGATTGCTGTCGATCCAGGTAAAGTACACTGAGGCCAGCGCTGAACGGTTTGCCAGCCACTATGTTTGCGGCAGTTCGCATAGTCAACTCCGTACTCCCTATATGTAGGATGTTACGTTTCCAGGAAATTTAGAGGATGTGTATATACAAATACGGACTCAGGTTGATCAAGAATTTATTTCTTAAAATGTTTCGTCCTTTAATGACGAGGTAGTGACAACTTTTATATAGCAGCAATTACCAAATCAGTGTTATGCTTTTTAACATCGTATTACACTAAATAATCCATATACACTGTAGTCACGGTCTATTTCATAAACCAAATGTAGTGAAATGTGTGAAAATGAACATGTCTTAAAGCACATTTGTCATCTCAGGCATCTTATCGCCTTTAGCGGTTACAAATACGCACTCGATAGTAATATATGTTGACATATATGTACAATAAATGGAGAGAAACCACGCAGAATTTCCGCAGCACTCAACAAATACCGGATTGAATGTCGCGTGGAACGTAACTCTATCAATCGCTTCAGCGGACGATCAAATGTGTTACTACTACCGCAAACAACTTATGTTTCACAAGAAATTGTTAGAAATTCAAATAATTCACGTTGATTTTGCATTAAAGATAACATTTTATCTAAAAGATAAAATGGTAAGCACGTTATCTTTTTCAATATCACATTTAAAACACCGTAAACTCAAAGATTAGGGACAGCTGAAGGAAAAAATTTAACAATCTTAACGCACGGTATAACGAGAAGATTTGTGACGGATTGAACAAATTCCAGTTTGAACAAACCGTTTCTGTATCGTCACGTTCGTTGTTCGTCTGCAAAGTACGTTTTTGTAGATAATACCTACTTTCCAAACACACCTCACAGGTATCAAATGACTTAATATGTGTGTTTTAGTAACCCATGAGTTTACTCTCAAAATGGCACCAAGACAGAAGTCCTAACCAATGTTTAGTGGCCGAATATCATAGCTGCACCTAATTCATATAACTACCGGCATCGTACCATCAAATAAATATAAATACTAAGTTCATAGCCTGCATAAATAAATTGTTCCAAAAGCTTCACAAAAGCCCGACAGGCCGGGTCAGTATTTTAAGCGGGATGTTACGCTATAAAACCATTTATTTGGTCACGCTACGTGTATCGTAAACTATGTGCGTCTCTACGTAATATTTTTTTTCAACTTTTTCATGTTTACGGTACACCGTAAATACGACTTAGTTCCATAGTTATTAGTAAGCCGTCCACAATAACGGCAAATTGTTTAAACAGAAGACAAACAACACTTGGCTGCAAACATAAGCTTAATTTACCTTGGTATATTCTCAATCCTAAAAAAATCGCGTTTTATAACTGCGATAACCATATTTATCTGTGAATTATATACGGTCTCACGTGTTCCGATAATTGTTTACTGTATTTTAATGTTTAGCTTAGGTTTATATGAAGCATACAGTTGCTATCTTCAGGCCACCGTGTTTGCCCTCGAATCCCAAGTCAAATAGAGAGCTAATGATGGAGCTAATTATTATACGAGTACGAGTATGTGTTTATGTAATGAGGCAACAATGCGGGCGCGACTGTAGTGTATGTGTATATAATTATTAAATTTATCATGTATTGTTTTTTTTTTTAAAACATCTTACATCATAATTTGTAATCATGGTAAATACATTGTTCAAATACAAATAGCTAAGTTAATATACCGCATGTAGCAAATGTGTACTTGTTCAACAGACGTATCCAGGTAATATAATTTCTATTATACAAACGTTACAAATGTATATTTTGTAAATTTAAAAGAAATTAAAGTTTTGTATTTTAATTAAACATTTAAAAGCAATTCATTTAAAAGGAAATGATTTCATTTTAACGGCATTCAAATAAAAAATTAAGTAAAACAATAAGTTTTATATTTTTATTTCACATAATTCTACTCTTATTTGAAATTTAATCAATTTGCACAGCATTATGAGGGATAGCTGCGAAACGGCGACCCTGAATATTAAAGGCATACAAAGTACGTTACTGATAAACACTAAATTTCTATTTTCAGGCCGTTTTGGTACGAGTGGCGTCCGATTCATTGTGGACTGAAGGTACTACTAGTCAAGACGTGTGGATTGCAAAACAGCACTCGAATATAATCGTTATCGCTATATTGATAACGTCGACATTAGGATCCTTACTCACGACCTTCTTGGGACCAATATTGCTGTCGAATGAGTCGAGGGTTGCTCCACAAGGTTCGTACACAACAAGCTTACTTGCCATACCTTAAACACTCCATCATCGTATACATCATGGCACTGGGCTAAATGAGTTCGTACTTAAACTATGTAAAATAACTAATTAATATTAATATCACCCCCGTCCATGAAAAATAGAAATAGGCGAACTCCAACAACACGTACATACTACCGCCGGCCTGATTATCAATATTTGTTATAAAATACTTTAACAGCACCGATGAGCTCGTAGTAACAAAATGTTACTGTTTTACTGCAAAAGTACCTATGTACATGAAGAGCTGATGCCCTCGAAGCCAGACTGAAAGAGAAAATCTAAATAAATCTGTTTCTATACACATTTGTTAACTGCATCGCGTTCACAAAGCGTGGTTTATGAATTTTAAATAAATTTATTTTTATTACAGAGTTCTACAAAAAGCAGTCATTATCACCAGCGCAACCAACCGACCTCATCAAAGAAAATAAAACTAGAAAAGTATCTTTTCAATTCATAGACGCGTAATAAATTTTATGATTTCATACCTTGGTATTATTTATAATATTAAATTTTTATAATAAAGTGTAAACTCCTCTTCGCTCTCGGTAATTCTCGCCGGTCAACCTAGTGTTGGTCAGTGTTGAGATTGGCCACTCGACTTTCGCACCCAATTTATACACACGTGATAGGTGGCAATATATTCCTACTTCTTAACTCAGTGTCATATGGTTCGTGAATATCCTTTTGCACGGAGGAGATCTTTTTATGTTGACATGTTCTACATATCTCACGTATAATCAATATAAAGGTAATATTTATTGACTCTCTGACTATAGACGTAAAATCACATTAAAATATGTATTCGATAGATATATTAATAGTAAAACTAAGCATAAAGCAATAATAGTACTAAGGAGCGTGCGAAAATTAAAAAAGTCTACCTGTCCTCGTTCTCACGACACGACAGACAGAAACAATCATATATTAACCCTGTTGCGTTGATTGTAATCTGCAAATAAATATTAAATATCTATGTGCACATATAAATCAATAGATATATAATTTTAACCCTAAATATTTACATACATATTTGCACATGGTTACGTACCCAAAAATATGACGAAGCCATTTGTTATACATAACATTTAAAATAAAAGACACTACTCGTATAGTACCACTTTCATTAACGCCATCATAAAGGCTACATTTGGTTAATTAAAATGTCGTAAAAATACGCTGCGCGCTATGCAAGAATGCAATGCGCTATAAATTACTTTAGCCAGAAAACTTTACACAGATATATCAGCATTCTTGTTGCTCGCATACGTATATATCTTGTTTAACCAACATTGTTCTGCACGGTGAATGTAACACCTGTAGTAGTTAACATTGCTTTCTTATGTCGTATCTCTTCAGTGCTCCCAACGAACAGTTTGATTTTGTATTGTGTTTACATAGTTTTACTTTCAAAGTGAAATCAAATAAATAGCTATGATATAATGATTACAATTAATTAAGAAGATTATATTAGGAAACAACATACTTTGCGACATGTTTCTACTGTAAAGACTTTGTTATTAAATTGGAAGAGTGCTGTGGCCAGGTTGGTGTTACGTGTATACAAAAAGCAGCCAACTTGTTCCTATTAACATACGAGTACTTGAAATAGATGGCAGATTTCCATTTAAGACTATAGCCATGTGTGGCCTCTTGCTCGGTAAATCTATAACCTATAAAAGTTCAGTACATTCTAGAAACATACGGCGACATTGTAAAACGAAATGATACAATTTATTGATTAGAGATAAATCTCAGTAAATCTAAATATAAATTGTAATGTTAAACAGGTCAAACAAAATTTAAGGTCCTATAAAACAATCTTTATTATAGCCCAGTGGAATGATTTTGTAGATGGTTTCAGGAAATCTTTGAAAACTGCCCGCAAACTCTTAGGCTAGGAGTTTGACGCAAGTGCGATTTTTACCCCCTAAATCCACCCCCCGTAACCCATGTTAGGATTGGAAGTAGTATGCTGTAAACACGCTACCAATGAAAAAAACGTACCTAACTCATATTCTCCACTAGCTAGTCATTCTTAAAATTAACCCCTATTTAAATGAAAACAGCAATAAATGAAACATCGGAATATTTCTACGATATATACTCTCGTTTCTACGATACATAACCGTTACCGTTCAAAAAGTTCAGTTACCTACTACTTAAGTTCTTATCTGTGTTATCAAGCAAACGAGTTCATTGTAAAATCCTCGTATGTTACTGCAGACCCTGCTTAAAGGGTCACCAAGAACCTGCTATAGACAAAACGATCATGATAACTTGATTATGCAGTCAAAATCTTCTTGCGCTTCCGATATGTTGACATTTTTTCCTTAAAGATCGAATGCCACAGAAAACAAACAATGAATTCTCACGCAGAAACGCCAGTGCGCGCATCATTATCGCTGATAACGATTAGAAGGTATTGTGAGGAGATGGAGTGACCATTGTTGTTTCTCACCGTCAACCTGTACCGACTATTATCTTACAATGTACAGTACTTTTAAAATATTTAGTTCTTTGACTATTAAAAGCGATGTTTTAACTTCACGTTTACTATATCATTGAAATTTTATTCAGTACGAAGTAAGTTTATTTGTAGTATTTTATTACTACTAATACGTAGGGCACATAAATTAAAAATTTTCCTCATGGTAATATAAATTTTCAAGAAGTACCAATAAATTAGTACGACAAGGTCAATTTATTTTACTACGTAACAAGCCTCTCAGAGGCTCAACGCGTCTTTATGACAGTCGTCGCATCTAATACTTTTGGCTAATCTCTCTTGAAGATGGTTAAAAGCCTCGGTGGCAAACGACAATTACAAATGTATTTATTGATTCGACGCCCAGCGTTATTGTAGCCGGTAGCACGGCCGACAACACTCGCAAGGCTTTCCACCGTCAATCGCTGCCAAATCTGTTTAATTTAGTCGTGATTCCTTTTTTAAGAGATTTTTTTTATATAGAAGAAATTTCATGAACGCATATTTTATTTAGTTTTTATGAGGAACAAAATTTTATATTTATGCAACAACAATTATAACATATGTGATCAAATTTGCTATTTGTGACCGTTGGCAATTTTTTAGAAGAAACGGAATAAACCCTTGCAGCTATGAACCAACGTAAGTATTAATCCTATTTTATTGACAGTGGGTAATCGATATTTTTTTTATATTTACTACTGTATATTCAAACCTACTCTTACAAGTTTGATTAAAATACTGCGGTTAACTGTTAATTGAGAATATGGTTAACTGGTTTATCGATTTGATGCACATAATAATTAATATTATTAGTTTTTACCAAATAAACTCAAATTCAATCTATTGTATTCTTCACAAGATATGTATGTTTTAATATACTCAGTGAAGGTCATTTATTTCATAGATAAGTAAATAAAAAATAATGTTACCAATAATAAATAAAAATCAAATATATTACTAGGTGGTCACCGACCAACTTTCTCAAACCCGTCTGATGTATGAGATCATTCTAAATATGGACTGTGATTGAATTTGTGTATAACTACAAAAGTGATTTTAAGGTCTCTCCTGGGATATAAGAATGTTTGAACTTGGGGATTAGCTACTGGTAACGGGTAACAGGTATGTCCGATAGTTCGCGTGTCTCTTCACAGACCCGCACCTACTCTCTTATTCACAACACACCCACTGTTGAAGGTTTATATAAATCCTTATAAATATATTCAATGAGGCAAAAGAACATTTAAAACAAGGTCACTGCGCTTAAAAATAAAGAATCTGGCTATCACTGCTGTCCTTTTCCTTATTGCTGCTACTCCCTTCAGCTAACTTATAGCTCAGGACCACAATACAACAATAGTATCTCCTGATTGTCGTAAGAAGCCACTAAAAGGAGACCCATGGCTAACACGACTTTATAAGCACCGGAAGGTATGGAATAGGAAGACACCAGAGCGATCCTTTGGAAATCCCGGAATCCTCTGAGTAACGCCCAGAAAGGCCACCGAGAGTGTTATCCTGAGTAAAAATTCGACATAACCTCGGGGTCTCTACCAAGGCACTAAGTTACCGTTTGAAGATTTCCACCCAATAGTAAAGAAGGAGGTATCATTATTTTCAGAGAACTGAAATTCATTCTTGACCGACTTCAAAAAGGAGGAGGTATTCAATTCGTCTGTATTTTTTTATGTTAGTTACCTGATAACTTTAGACTGGGTGCACTGATATTGATAATTCTCTTTTTAATTGAAACCTGGTGCTTCCCGTGTGGTCCCATTTTATTTTGGTCCAGATTTGACCATGTCAACCATGAGAAAACCACATAGGTTGCCAATTTCCACTAAACATGTGCGCGGATAATGGACTGTATTCTTATCCTTTTTTATTTATTGGAAAGAATGTACTTCAAGGGTCTGATAAGAGTTTCGTTAGGTTCTGTTTATGGGATCCATGACAAAGTAACGGATCTCTTTAATTCTTAGGAGCAAATTAACGATACTAGGCCGAATCTTTTATGGGCTATCCGGATATTTGTTACAAAAGTTAATTTGTTACTGTCTAATTAGGTATTTAGTATTCTGTCACAGTAGGTACATATATAGTATGTATATTGGCGTTCATATAAAAGTTAATTTGTTAAAAATATATTCTGAAAGTATTCTAGTATTATTATGCTTAGGTACATTGTAGTGTTTCCTTGGCTGACACCGTCTCCAAGGATAACAATATTTGTACAGGTTACAAATTGATGAGTATAAAAGTAAGTTGTAGAAAAATACGTAACAATTTTTTTTTACTTTTTAGCGCGTAGGTTATTCGGTCTGGATTAGTTATGTCTTTGTAGCGGATTTTTTTATTCTTAGAATTTTTGATTGTTATGATGCTTCTGTTTAAAGAGACAGATCTGAGATAACATAACATAACATAGGAAATAATGCCTTTTATTTGTGTGAAAAACAGTCACTGCACATTGCATATTAAAATGATTTTGTAAATTCTGTGATGTTGATGTTTAGTTTAATTTTTAGTGCATATTAATTGGGTGTAAAATATTTACAACAGCCTGTAGATCTCTTGCAGGTAATGAATAAAGCGTTTTTTTCTCTTGTACATCTGTAAGTGCATACAGATAGTAGTGAAACCTATTCGTTGTTACGTACTAGTCCATTAAATAAACTGCGACATTATTATAGCTAAAAATAGCTCCATTATTACTGGACAGCTGAGGATACTTAATTTTGTACGTTGCGTGTAACAAGTACGACGCGATCGCGAGTTGACAATAAATTAAAGCAATATTTTAATTGGCCTCCTTAACTGGAATAAACATGACGCGTCTTCGCCAAACTGCGCCCATAACTGATTGCAATTCTTCCCACGCTTCTTGATATTTTGCTTTTACTACTTATAGATATTCATGTATTGTTTTATATTATAATATTATATAGCTTACAACACCAGTAGATTATAAAACCAGTTTGTTTTAAATGCGCCTATTTCAAACTACCAGAAAACATTGACAGTGATAAATAATAATGTCACAAATGATTGTAACAAACCACAATTACCGTACTTGACAGTGCCATTCATATGGTCATGTGGAAGGCAGATGCGGAGGTCTACAGGCGACGCATTCGCTTGTGACTCCTTGCTGCTCATTTATGATAAAAAAAATTGCATGTTGCTTTCGAGAACACGGCAACAAAGTTGTAGACAATAGGAAGTAACCGCTTTCAACTACGTAATTTTCTGCAACATTATGATGTGCAGTCCGTCAAAAACAACCACATATTCAATATACTCGTATTTCATTTTATATGAAATAACTGAATACCTAAATTTCTTTAACGAAGTCCCCTTATTCCTGCCTCTGCTTTTAAATACCTTTCAAAGGTTCTACTGTAGCAGGTTTTGTATTTCTGGCTGAATACAATTAATTTTTTTTAGGTTAGAGTGAAATTTCAATTAAACACATCATAACAATATTTTTCAGAAAAAAAAAGCATTTATATAACAGAATATATTTGAATCTTTATTGCGTAGTACAGCTTTTTAAATTCTTAAAGTGTTATTCAGTGAGACAGACGTGTGCATTATAATTTTTAAATAACACGTACATACACGTACCTAAATAGTAGTAAATGTAGTCAAATTAATAATTCTTACTTTAAATATCTTCTATGCCTATCTATACCTATAGTCGAATTTATGGTAACGTAAATACTCCTATACAAGTAGTGGTGTTGATTCACCAGAGAAGCTATGTTCAGACAGCCCTACATCTTAAAATACCTGTTCAGATATCTTGTTATGTGCCCCAAGTTAAGGAAAGATAACAAAATGTAGCTATACGTTATATTCCAGCAGATAAATAATAAAGTAACAATATAAACGTATCACACTTTTACATTTACCGGACATTCGGATTAAAATGTGTACTTAAACACGTGCCGCGGCGGATGCATACTTGAACTCTATTTCTAGTGTCCCGTTAGTGTTATTCCAATTGAATTAAACTAAGAACAACTACACTTTACCTATACTTAGAAATGTTATTGTGTTTTAATATATAAACGAGTACTACGGAGCTAAGCTTACACAAATACCTAATAAATAAATAACTAGATAAATAGAAATATTCCTCATAAATGATATTCCTTTGGAAGTGTTTACAGTGCACTATACTATGGGGTTATGTATATATATATATCATAATATCCTGATGATACTAACAATTACCACATAATCACAATAAGCACGAGCAAGTCGCTCGCATTAAGCGTCGAGGAGATTTGAGAACAAAGTTCCACGTTACGGAACAGCAACAACCATAAACTGTACCTACAGTTCAAATCCTTCACGTGTCTTCTTAAGATATTCTTAAAAATGCAAATTTTTCTTCACTTTAATTCTCTTAAAAATCTGATAATCTGCTAATCTTCTTTAAAACCTGATTACATATTTGATCAGTTTCAATATTAGGGTATTTGAAACTTTATCTCTAATTTTGAATGTACCTATACATAAAAATATGTTTCGGTCAGACAGTGGTTGCCTGCGTTAATTCGGTAAATTGGACGAGATGCTCAAGAATTCTTGTAAACTAATAAAATAATATCTAACCTAAAGAAACTCAATATCTATAATAAGATACTAATCATGATAATTTAATGATGCATCTGTAAATGGCAGATTCTTGGATGCGTGTTCGTACCTACATATTAATAAGCAAAGGTTTATCTATAATATTATTCATGTGACCTTAGCTGTTGAAGCGTATAATATTCGTGGCTTTTGTTTCGTGTGAAATACCGTAAAGAAAATCAATTTTAACAAAGCAAATAAACTGAGTGTCACAAATTGTAATACAATATAATAGGTCAGTTACCTCCACAAACGCTCTTATTATTGCCGAGAAATAATAAAATGTAAATAAAAAACATACACAATGTAACGCCCATAGAGCGAAGACAACGTTATGCAAGCCTTTGCTGTGCAGGAAACTCATTTCTTTCCGTAATATTGTGGAAGCATATCTTCATCGGTAATTGAATTTCATACGCTGAATGTTATGGCGAACATGATTGAACACTTTCACTACATAATGACTCTAACCCTGATTCCAACGTCATGTGACAATGATAAATAATTTGAGTAAACATGGCGGTAATCTACGAAGGTACAGAGCCAAATGTGTGTGTAAAGTTCGTGTTTACAGAACAGTTCTATATCTTTTTATCAGATGCAAATCCAATCCGCCAAAGCTAACTCGTATTACTATATAACTACGAAAACGAAACAGATACAGATATGAATTATGATTTTTTTTATGTGAAGAATGGAGCAATAGCCAATAGACATCTATAGCAAACAATAATTTTCATTAATAAACTAAAACGTTTTCACTTCCGTTGCGCTTCTACCCGTGTTTTGGCGGTTAGTTGATGTCATCAATATATGCCTACTATCAAACATCCATAATTATCATATTTGTATGGCATTTCTCTTTTATATTTGATCTATATATAACAATAACATATGTATATGACTGCAACTCTCCTCTTATACGACTCCCTGAACACAGACCTGACTTAATAATTTTTTTACACGAAATCTTCCTCGCATTTATTCCTAATACATCAACAGCCTGTATGTTGTTAAAAATCAGAACTATCCCTAGAACAGAATATGTCTCACTTCAACATCAACCGAAAGCAAGCAATCTAAAACTAAAATGAGATATTCAATGAACTCTTTCAGTTATTGTTAGAATAATAAGAGTTTACATTGAAGTTATTACAGTAGAATTAGGTTACTCGACAATCGTCGCACCAATTAAGCAAAACTACAGTAAATGAGATTCTTGCTCCATTAATTTGAACTGTTTCTTTAAGTCCTCCATATTGCACTGTTCTTGATAGTTTGTGACAACCATTTTGTTAACTTGTATATACTTATAATGCTCACTATAACTAATTGAGTTTATTGTATAGATAACACTTAGTTGGGTCATCACAGACATTAATAAAACGTTAGACAGTACCTAGATATATATTTGACATGCAGTATCTACATATGTAGATATGTTCTCATAGATATCTTGTAGGTGGTAGAACCCTCTGTGGTTCGAATCCGGCGGCACCGCCGCCACACCTATTTCTGCCTTATAATAGCAGTGTTAAGCGCTGTTGTGTTCCGGTTTGAAGGGTGTGGTAAGGGAGACATACTTTTTCGAGGCATTCCAGCTTAGTCCTCAGGGGTAGCGG
>DWEL01000148.1:0-11371 GCA_018245955.1 Myscelus nobilis
ATCGAATACCAAATGTTTGGAATGCACATTTTATGTTTCTTCATCATGTTTTTTTTAAGTTGTGTAATATCTGCGAGGCGCTGGCTTCAAAGCTTTATTAGAGGAGGCCAATGCTTTACAGATGTACTATGAAATTGGTTCAAATATAAAAACATAAAATAACAACTCTTAGATAAATTGTATCTTTTTACATAAAAATATTTATTTATAATTCAGTAGCAAAACGGGACTGAAGAAGCTATAATAAAAATCTATAAGACCCTAATGCCCTTAAAGAACAAATAAGGCATACATCAAGGAGATTACAAGGCTTCGACTCTAATCTAAGTTGGGATTGAAAGGAAAACGTCGCAAATGGCTCCCCCTAACTACAGGTGAGGCTTTGGGGCCATTACTCTCCGCTAAAAACATTAAGCTGCCTACATTTTATTGATACCCAGGAAAGTCTTTTCCTTTTGTGTTTCAAAAATGGTTTTGAATACTAAACGTTGGCTGAAGTCTGAGCAATGAGCGAGTTCAGCTCAAATGGACTTTTATGGACCATTGGTCTTCGCTAACGATCCAAATACAATTTATATGTACGATGCCATAAACGCTATTTTTGAATATAAAAAAAAGTTTAAATTTAATTGAGTATCTTTTTTGTGCGTTGCAACAATTTGTTAAAAAAATATTTTGACATTTAAATTTACATTTCCTGCACTCTCCCTTAACCTGATAGACAATATGTGTAGAAGACAAAAACTTATTCGTGCAGACATTATAAAAGCTAAAGCGATCCTGCTCTTTGGCGAGATGTCTGTATTAAGATATTTGTAATCGGTGTTTCAGAATTATATTTGATTAACACGCCTGTCAACAATTGCTTGTTTAACTACATACAAACTGTATTTACGCGCTTTCAGTTCCACTTCCCGACTTTCCATGTCGTGTAAATTTTACCAACGTTCATTGGTTGTTCAGTTCGACTAATTAGTGAGCTCGATCGAGTGCTCATTGTAGGTTTGTTCGTGATTCGAACAAATCATGAGCAATAATGACGTTTAGTGCGTGAACCGTTTCGTGCCAATTCGTGTCTCGCTGGCGAGTGCGGTAATTGAGCGGCTGTCAGGTTGAGTGCGCGCTGAACTATTAGTGTATTGATGACAGGAATGAGGGTAGCTACGAAACTAAGATATCAAGAATCAATCTCTATGACCAATTAACTACGACTATGACTAATTAACACACATGACTGTGACATACATATATTACATTTATGTCATTACGTATTTTTTTTTATAATATGGGAGTAGCAGACGAGCATGCAGTCCACCTGATGGTAAGTGACTACTGCCGCCCTCCCAGATTTCTATCTCAAGTCGACCACAAATGCGCCGCTACCCCTGAGGACTGAGCTGGATTGCCTCAAAAAATTATATTTTTATTTAAACAAATATCTATCCTAATTGGTGATAATTTCCTGTAGTCCCTACGGCAACCTTTCACCATCTTCCCAGGGTGCGCTGGTGGAGAATGCTATACGGCATTAGGTTCGTCCTTTATATTCTCCTAGTTTACAATAAAGCGTAAATAAATGTAAAAATAGGCAAAAAAACAACATCAGAAAGAAGTTGTCTTCAAATTTTCCATGGGATATTATTATAGTATAGGGGCAGACTTTTGCGTTCTTTGATGTGCTTCAAATTTTAACAGATACGTCTACGACGTGTTATTAAGACAGATGTTACTTTGTCAGAGGCCTCGTGGGCAATTTTAAAACATTTTACACAGAGTGTGGCGCATTTTAGTGCATGTATTAAAACATAAGAGACCTGTACGCTGGTGTGGCACATAAAATAGGGTTGCACCCAACTTTGATAAATCATGATCAATGATGTCTTTCAACGGTTAAAGCAATTTGTGCCTATTCGCATCTGGGGAGCGCGTTGCTTCTGTCAGTGTAATTATGATTGAACGAGTACAGGTAAAAATAGGGCTGGCACAGAGCAATAATTTTGGGGACGAAAATCCGAAACAGGTGTCGTCAGGTGTTTCTGATAATAATTTAACGCTATATCAGGTGGGCTGCTCGGCTTGTGGTTAATAGAGAGAGTGATATAAAAGGTGTTCAATGGTTAATAAAATACTGTACATTACATTTAAGTACACGTTGTCAATGGAACACCAACCATAAGAAGTAATAATTTAATTTATTGTTAAGCTGTTGTCTTACTGGCAGAGTTATCTAATATCTTTAGTTCACAGTTTCATCAACGGGCAATCTACCTTCTATTTATTTATATAAAGAGCAAGTCGCATAAGAAAACAGTGATTTCAAATGCTTTATCAGAATACGTAGGTATACTCGTATGTGGGCGTTCCATTCTACATAGAATAACATGGTTACATGCTTGAAATCAGAATTTAAATTTTCAAGACCAAATAAATAAAATAAATCTATAGGTCCCAGAATAGCCTACTTATTAGACCCATAGTACATATTATGTATTATAAGTGCGTAAGTTAAAGGGCTGGAAAGTGACTTAGGCTACTTTTTTCAGATAAATATCTAATTTATACGGAGAAACATGTTTAAATACGTGTGAAGAAACTGTGACGACGTGTGAAGAAAATAAATTCTTGGAAACCACGCAGGCGAAGTCGCGGGCGATAGCTAGTAAAAACATAAATTTGCATCAGCTGTGCAAACATAGAACTCTTTGTGGAAGACTAAACTTGTGCAGACACGTTCAAACAGATCAGAACTTTCATTTCACGATGGTACATTGAATGATCTTTATTAAAGGGGGATAAGATTGAAATTCGATTAAACGATGTAAAAAACCTCAAAGCGAACGTGACGATACATGAGGACCAAACGTAAAGGGAATGAATCCGAACTCAACCGAATGTTATACAGAATAAAAAAAAATCTCTCGAGCGTATGGCACTTCAGTTCTGTAAAGGTATGAAGAGACACGCTTTTTTAGTCCAAGTGCCAGTACTGAGCCACTATTAAGCCAGTATTGAGCCTTCACTACATATTATGTTACTAATGTTTACGTACTTTGCTACAAAGGAGAATACTTATAATATATTCAGATATTTAAAAAACATTCGATTTCACCACATGCTTATTGTAACGGTATAGAAGAGGCAGAGTCTGAAGAGGCTTGGCTTTAAGCATTCTATAAATCTTTAATTTTAATTCGGAATGACAGAGTTTACTTTGAGTTTTATGAGTTTCAGATCATGAGCAGTATGCACTAAGTTGCATGTACGTTAGGAGAATATGCTTAAAGCATGCTTATCTCAATCGTATGGGTACTTGTAAATAGCGTCCTCTTTTTAGACATACTCAAACGAATAAGCTGACTAGTCGCATGTGTATCTGGACCTTAAGAAAAACAATGGAATACCTGAAAATTTTGCGGGCAGAGTACAAAGGAGAATGGTATCTGCTTTTTATGCGTTTTTGTAGAGGTGTAAATTTTGAAGTTACAAAAATAATTTCACTTCGGTAAACTGATACTGAGTGGAAAATATTGGGTGCGCTGGTGTTTTAATAATGGAATGAAATGGAACGGCAAAAGCCAATTTTATATTTAAAAACAAAGTGCGAATAAAAACAGGAGAAATATCGTACCGGCATCGTGTTTGGGGTTCGTAAGGCAATGTTTTCTTTTGCGTCCAATAAGTAAGCCAGGGCAGTTGTTAGAAAGTTGTTTTTCGGATTTCTTTATACTGTGCCAATTAACGTATTCTTGGAATAGAACAATAATAAAAGTCTTGAATGGGCCCCACGATAAGGCTAGCGTGTGGTTCAGTGATCGCCTTTGCAATGACATGTGTATAATCACAGTAATACTGAACCCTAGGAATGAGAGAATAAGAAATCTGAAGAAGAAAATAATAATAATTAGGACAGTTCACACTGCGAACTGGTACTAAATTGGATATTTAAATGTATGCGTTATGGTAATCGGGCAGTTGATAAATGTCCATACATATAGATACATACATATGTATGTGATGTAGGTAATATACATATCTGTTGTTGTAATAATATTTATAACAGAAGTGATTTTACACCCAAACACAAAGTAAACATAATGCTTGTCGCAAAAAAAATTGGTCCAAGATGGGAATCGAACCCCCAACCTCCAGCTTTTCAGGCAGATCCTCTAGCCGTTAAAACAAGAAGCAAGTCTGTAATTGTAATATAAATTAACATTCATCATGATCTTACTGTATTGTGAGCAACGCTGTAGTATAAATAAAAATTAACAGGCCTTTCCCAATTGCTCTAGTCCTCGAACATAGGGCCATTGTATTAGACGTAGGGCATTTGAAGATGGCGTCCGCCGTGGAAACGTTACATATTCTTGATTAAATTTTCTCAAAAGAACCTTTTCTTGTTGATCCTACGTCCCCGCCACAACCTTATAAACGGGTGTTTTTAGGTACAAGCAATTTTGTTTTGGTGTCTAAGTTAAGGTAAATCTGTACCCTCTTGTGTTCCCGTGTTCCCTCCATCGCACCATTCCATTAACTCAATTATTTAGATGTAATTATACGTGGAGAGCTTAGGATTTTTTTGCTATAAAAAAAATTGTTTTACGAGTCTCAGGTTTATTTAAATCGTGGTTATACTTATGCCAACTGCGTGTGTAAGGATATTTAGTAGTTGGTACTTTCCCTTTAGGGACCTGGCGTAATGGTATTAAATACACTTCGCATTCTACCCTACAGTAGGATTTGTGGAATTAATTCCATTCACTGGTCGCTAGTTTTCTTCGACAACAACCGTCAATGGTTATTACCGAAACCTGATGGCATTTCCTTCTGTTTCCATAAAAGTTAATCGACCGTGTACAATACCTTCGTACGCTGTTGCCTTTGAAGGGATTTTGCCCTCAAACTCCATTTGAAGTCCATTAAAACGTTCATTCGGCTCTCGGTAACGTTTTTAATTGTACAAAATCATCCCGCGGAAAGCTTCCAGACGAAAATCTCTTTCAATATTTCTATTTATAGCACCGAATAGGTAAAATGGTATAGCGGATAAAAAATTATCATAACAGTCATTGACCCACTCTATCTATCCTATCGTCAAATACTTTTACTATACACAGTCGTGCTAATTACCTACAGGCGTAAGCGGAAACGGTATTTCAATCGGTTTGAGTCCTGACAAATTCAAATCTAATTCTTTACTAGGTTTAAAATTGGCCTTCTCAAGGACGTTTCCTATATCTCTGAGGTGGGTACTCTTATTATTCGAATCCAGCATTTATACTGGCCTTACGTTTCGTGTTACTGATTTATCAATTAATCTTAACACTGTTACCACAGCGATTATAGTCATCACGCCCATAGCTAAAGATTAAGTTTTGTATTCATCAAATGTTTACTGAGCGTTTACTCGACGTAAACTGTTCCCACCACATATCAGCAAATCGTACAACTACAGTTTTATGTACAGTACGTAATATTCCGTTGGAAAATATCAAAGTTGCTTCGTCTGCTAGTGTGAGGAGTTTGCGAAGTAATATACTGCAGAGATGATTTTCTGTTTACACATTTATATGAGTAAAACTCCTGTTTAATTAAAATATATCATAGAGATCTTGAAGGAATTGTTTTAATAAACGGACTCCTTTATGCCTAACTGACTGGACTCTTGATCGACTGGCTAGAGACACTGACTACTAAGCCGGAGGTCGTGGCTTCCATTCCTATACAAGGAAAAGATTTGTGTGATAAGCATATTTGTTTGTTCTGTGTCTGGATGTAAGTAAAATATCTGTATAAGCATTATTCATTATGTATAGATGTAGTTTATTAGCGGTCTGGCCGAAGTAATATGGGCTCTGCCTAGCTTAGGATCAGATGGCCCTCTGTGAGAATGTCTTGAGACTATTTTTTTTTGCATTAGACCAAGCCTTTATGCGAGGAGAACTCCCTTCCGAATTTTGTCTACGTTTCTACGTTGTAAAACATTTTTATGTTTAGTGACGGGTTATTGAACTATCCGGAATTCAATCTCTTATATTTTCTCGTAGGTGAATGTGATTTGGGACGAATGATACTCCAAGTATCGTCTGGCATGGAGCAGGTGGTCGGTTTGACCTTAAATATATATACGGCTACGTTTGCAGTAAAACAAAGTTTGGTAAATAAGATTTGGACGCTTAATATTTTACTCGTTACGTAACGGCAATGAAAAAGTCCAGCCATAACTTGGTAGCCGCTTTAAATAACTAGATAGCAGCTGCGAGTTTAAGGAGAGACTTCAAATTGGAATTAGAAAAAAAACGTAAAAGCAGTTGAATTTTTATATTTTTTTAATTCAGCGCGCTTCGGAGATTATGAGTTTCAAGAGCAGCGAAACACGCGATATACTTGCTCAAGGATAGAGTTAGGTGTTTAGGTAGAATGTTATAGTGGAAAATGAAGTTTATTACTTTGCTTCTGATATAAAAATACACACAAAGAATTAATTACGTTTGATTATCGATGGCAAACTAATGTTACTTATATTATTTTTTCATTAGTAATCCTTTATGCCTGTTAGAAAATGTGAGATTGTTTTTACTTAATTCACTCTTAGAAATGCAATCTACCGTTCTACCAAAATCTTATCAAAACTGTTTTACTCGTTTCGAATTTTCGCCCGGACCAACAATCAGATACATAAATATTTCATAAACACATTTTTGGATTCTGATGACTTTAATTTCGAAATTGCAGACTGGAATGTTATTTGACGTAATAAGCACTGTGTTATTGTGCCTGTAACGTCATCTATAGCGTTTCTTTGATTTAAATGTCTTTCCCGTCGAAATTTGATGTATTTCCCCTAAAAACGTAGCCTATATTGCTACGCATCCCTTCAACCATCTCCATGACGAAAATCACATCGATCCCTTTCCCCATTTCGACGTCAAAGAAGGACAAACAAACGAAATTTCGCCTTCGTAATATCAGTATGAATAGTCTTTAATAAGTTTTATGCTTTTGTATTGTGTTCTAAGAATTGCTTACAACTTTATTCATTGTCTGAATGTAGTTTTGAATTGTTATAAGCCAACTGTCTGAAGCAAGCCTTAATCTCATCTGCGCGACTATTTTTAAGTTATTCTTTAAGCATTATCTTGCGACAAAGGCATTGAACCTTAAGAAGTTTGCACTACGAATTATTTGATGTCAGAGACAATCGACGGCAATGAACTTGAATTATTTATGTAGATTGAAATTAGCTTGTTTCGTATAGCGTCAATATCATACCCTTTTGTAAACTAGACCAGTCAGTGTGCACATAACACCTGTTTACAACGAACTAGAATTTGATAGCTATGAATAATGAAAATTTTAAATAAATGCCTCCTTAGAAAACTTTGATAAGAGTTTGAGAGCAATTGATTTTTCCAGTGGTGAATTAAAATTGTGACGCATCAATTACAATTTCTCATACAACTAGCGAACACACGATCACTAAGCGATGTGGGCGCTCGGAACAAATGTGACTTGTTAGAATTTGTGAAGCGAGGAAAAAAACAATGGATTGATGGAAATAAAATCGGGCTCAACAGTTTCCCCTCGTTAATTGGAAATCCGTTAAAAACGGACAAGAACAAATTAATTCCGCACAATCCCTTCTACCTTTTTGGGCTCGGATGGACGTCTGATGAAATGTTCATTACGTTTTGACTGACGTTCCGCAACGTATGCTTATTGTTCAAAGGCTCTCGAGTTATATTTTATTATATTTGTTTGTCACAAGCGGAGTTTCGAAGTCAAGTTTGTGTTTGATTTTAAAGAACATTACGAGTCTTCTTAATTACGACACCCCGAAATCAAGGCGGTAGAAGTAATAGAATTAACAAGAATCAAGAAGAATCACGTCGGTTTGCAAGGACTTGTACCTACTGCTTTCCACCAGTTGAGGCCTAGTGTGACCCTACCATCGGTATACTTACAATACATTTACACATCTTTCCTGAACCTGACTGTTGTCTCACACCGAGTCGCTTTTGTTAATTGAACAATGTACGAGTATGTATGTTTCAGACCGATTACTTGTCATGTGCTTCGTCGTTATTGCTTTAGCTATTTATGTAAGCACCACCAGAGGAAAATTAAAGATATGCAGAGAAAATTTGTAAAAAGGTACTGTTTATTAAAATGTATATTTAGTGAACTGCCTTAAAAATAGCTCAATACATGACTTACGCGTCTAAATTTTAAGTGCACTTGACCGGACTAATAACCTTAGATATTAACCTTTCTCCTGTATTAGAGAAGACTCAATGCAATAGTTTAAATGATATACTAATAAAGTTTAGGATTTTAGATTGATTTTATGAGCAGTTTTCTCGCGCAAATAAAATAAACAAACGTACGATATGACGTTCTCGAGGGCTTAATAATTTAAATTACCAGCGTCGTATATCATATATTAGGAATATAAATAAGGGATATAAAATAAATATAGCCTCGAAAGCAAATAAACGGAGAAACGGCACGAAACTTGGAAGGTCGCGAGTTAAAATTTACAAACGCGGCGGCCCATATTAAAGTGTTTCATTTTTGTCACATTTGTTTGTGTTTCAATGAGGGTCCCGTCCCGCGAGACCGCACGTGCGTCCGCCGAGCCAATGGTTGTTAAGTCCTTGTTATTTTTTTGGTGACTTAATTTTAAATTTTTTTTTTGGTCAGTATTTTGCGTTTTTCGAAAACACCATTAACTATTAACAAAGGATTATTAATATACAAACTTACAAGAATAAAATTTCGAATTAAAATTTAAAGAAATAAATAGCAAAGATCTTCATTCATTATGAAACCTAGTTTTTTTCTAATATGTACTCCGATATCGCGTCTTCTATAGGTATATATTTTACTCTTGAACTACATTAAGAGCATGATCATTTACAACTACTTTAATTCAGTTCAAAGGTAACTAACAAAGTAAATGTCACACTTCTATTATTATAAAAAAACAGGTCATTGTTTCCACCTCAGCCAATTTTGAGCCAAATATACATATTATATATGTAACGAGAGATAATTATTTTAAACCATATCAGAGGAACTTTGGGCGTTGGCAAACGTGAAATTTAATTAAACCAACTTCAGTGTACATTAGCCAGCCGCGTGGCCACCTTATTAAACTCATCCCTATATATTTTTAGCTTAGGATTAAGTTAATAAGATCGCTTCAAGGTATTTTTTATATATACAATGAAAGTGGAAACGTCACGTGTTGGAACCTCGTAAATTAGGTTTCAAATGTAGCGTTTTGCTTTTTAAGTATTTTATAATTTTCTAATGTCACACACAATGCTCTTCAACTGCTCTAAAAAATATTTTGTTAAGTTATTCGCTATTTAATGTGCGACTTGCGTAAGGTAGCTCACTACCGGTGTGTCTCTGTGAACTTGGCTGAAACACTACAGTGCGTGTATTTACACGCTACGCATTCATTAATGCTCAATGTCATTAATGCTCTACGTCGAGATATTCTAAACTATTTGGATGACAGACATGCGAGACATGGTTACATTGGTACATACATGAAAAGTTTTTAAATGAGATTTGATAAATAATTTAAGAAGGTTTGCCATACACGTTATTATATTTTCAGTCGTAAAGCCAAAGTAACGTTAGGAGCACTCTAAGCCTCTGCGTCATGAAATTTACAGCGATGTGAAACAACTCGAAACCATCTCCAAACAAACACTAATTAGCTAACAGCAAAGACGTGTCGGGTTCTCTATTAGGTTTCATATTCTGTATAAAATTGACATAGAAATTTCCAAAGCCAGCCCTAGTTTTAACGAACTTCGAAGGATACGTTCTGTGTTCAAATTTATTTATTTTTTATTTATAAGCTTATTCTCCTCAGGTGGACCCATTGTCACCAAGTCTAATTCTGATTATGGTATGACGGAAAAATCAAGGGCAACCCTCATTTTTTATGAGCACTTAAAATCGTTTCCTTGTACGTACAATCGAAAGTAATTCAGATATTTTTATTATTTTATCACGTTGGAGTAATGCGTGCGCTTGGCTACTAGTTGACCTGAATGCACGATATATATAGTCTAGTACAATACAATATATAGTAGTAGTAGTACTATAGTACTATAGTAGGTACTACTACTATAGACCATCAGTTCGACTGTAATATACATATGGATATATAGAGTACCGCTGAAGGAATAACTGAAAAGACTAATGGAGTACTGAACAACCATTCTGGGTAGAGTAATCTAGGCGCGAGCAGTGAGCGTAAAATTAAAGTCTCCTCTACGCTGCCACCTCGCACCGCATACAGAACGTCTTCTTACAGGTCATCCATAAACCACGTAACGTCTTTCGTGGAAATTACTTGGTTGCAGCTGAACTAACATCCGCATTTCACTGAAAAACAACGCCGCGAATCTCTGGGCCACGGCACTATGCTGAGTGGAGTCATTTAACTGAGCGGGACACGGCGGACATAAGACAATTAAAAGCTGTATCTTAAAAGCTACTTTTGTTCAAATATGTTTATTTTTTCGCGTCCATATATGATGTGTGTTCAACACTCTAATTTTAATCCGGAGTTGGAATTCAATCCACGACCATCCATTTAGAGCTCAGGGTCTGTGACGAAACCAAGAAGCGAGGCTTATTTCTTCAGGAGACGCGAGCGAAGCGGTATATAGGTATTTATGGATAAAATTGAAGTTTCTAAAACTTACTTTTGATACTATTCAATAAGTAAAACACCAGCAGTGAAGTAAGATAATATTATAAGTCGCTACGCTAGCTAAACTCAGGAGGCGAGGTTTGAATTAAAACTTATGCAGCGCGCATCCGCGAATAGCATATAGAATGTCTCCTTACCCTGCAATATTTATTATCATACGGGCCTTTGATATTTTATTGGCGTTGAATAATATTGACATAGTATACATCGCCACTTCGAAGCAGAGTAGTAGTTACTCGTACATTTCATCTTCACACACGAGGAGACGAGGGTCCAAATCTTGTTATGCATTTGTATCTCTACAAAGCACGTTATTTATTAAAACAGTTAACCTTGCTACCTATAACTCGCTAAAGCAGTACAGGAGATTGTCGTGTGAAAAAAAAACAGAAATTCTGAAAATCCCTAGGCGGAACAATCATGTGTGTTAATAAAAATCCTAATTTCAAAACACACAGAGTAGTTATTCATAATTAGCACACAAAGATTTATTTTGGATGGAATCGAGCTTAGACCTACCAGTTCAGAGCGCTGCTCATTTCATGTTCAGAGCGGGGAGGGAGCCAACCGAGGCCTGTCACGAGTGCGGCGCCGCGGTCGACACCGCGGAGCACACGCTGGCTGTCTGCC
>DWEL01000149.1:0-11365 GCA_018245955.1 Myscelus nobilis
TACCGCAGTTGGAGCTGTGTCCAAAGCTGCAGGGATCTTCGGCAAGCACGCACACCTCACTGTTCAAGCATCCTATGTCCTTACATGTGCGTCCATATTCTGGGAAACAAAATAATTGATATTAATGATTAAAATATAGTTATAAGCAGAAACAAATATGTTATAGATATATTTGCATGTTTCCTATAAAAGGTTAATTGCAATGATACAGGGGTCCTTTTTATACGATATTAATTAGGCCAACGTAAGCGATATCTATTGGTTTAAACAGTTAGCCTACTGTCAGTGGCGTTTCCTTAATATAAAAAAATTACAGTATTATGTGTATCACTGAAAATTTAAATATCACTTGCTATAACGGTGAAAGAAAACATAGCGAGGAATCCTGCACACCTTAGAGATGTTATAAAGTATATAATGTTTTGTGAGGTGAGTGAAGTCTGCGAATCCGCACTTGGCCAGCGTGGTAGATTAAGGCCTAAATCTATCTTACTATGAGAAGAGAACCGGTCTAGCAGTGGACCACTATAAGGGTTGAAAAAGTGCTATATTAAATTTTGAAAAGTTATTGTATCAACATAATTATTTGTTACTATAAGAATCGTAGTGGTAATGTTGAAATTTACAATGAGATTGAAGTAGGTAATTAACGATAAAGACCACACAATATTTTTATTAATTTCATTTAAATTATTCTCATTCAATTTCCCTCGGGTAAAATAAAGTATGGGTTCTCGTAATATAACGTGTTCGGCATCGAAGAACATAGGTACATCGCATGAATATATTTTATTCCGGAAAATTCTGCCCTTTTTATAACCCGAAAGGCGTGACTGGGTAAAGAATTCGGTTGTAAAGGGAAAAGGGTCATTTGCATATACAAGATTATATACTTTGGGTTCACCGTCGTCTTTGGGAGTCAATATCACACGTAATATAAGTCAACCGAACTGGAAAAGTTTTGCCACCGAATTGTTTTTCGCCCTTCCACAAGGAGGTTCATACACGACGTATTATGCCACTTTTCAACCATCACATTATAGCTATAAAATTATGATTGGTTACTCAGTACTCTTTTTAGATACCAGAGCCAGAGGAGAAAGGCAATCAAATCCAAGAAATATCTGATTTTGCAATAAAATTGCATCGATGTTATTCCAACACGTCTACATATTTTTCCTTGGCTTTCAGGTTATTATTAGCCACTAGCTGTTGGCAGAATTTCCTACGCGTTGAATTCGCGTTGAACAAAGTGCAATTGCGTAATTAAATGTATTTCTCTCCGATTTACACCAAAATTATTTGTAAAAATATCCTCTAACTGCCAATGAAAGTCATTTCAACCTCAGCCTAATATTTTCTGTGATAACATAACATTTAAAACACGTGTTATTTATAGAAGCATACAAATAATGTCTGGAAGCTGTGTCCTTTTATTGCCATATAATATCTATTTACTTCGCATTTTCATAAAATTCTGGTGAAAACGAAATAAATTTACAATAAGACAATAAATTTATTACGGGCAGTAAAATTTCCTGTCGTAAAGACGTAAGAAGGCAAAGGAACGAGTAAGCTTTTAAGCTCCAAACAACAAGAAATGTGAAGAATCGTAGGTATGGCACTGTTTGTGGCTTGGCAAGTGCGAGTTTAGAGGCAATAAAAACATATAAAAAGAATATAATAATGCTTGATCATAATTCATTGTTTTGTTACTCTTTGGGTGAAATGCGGCTTTATATGTGCATTAGGTAATGGATTTGTGATAATAAAGTTTTTAAGAGTGGTAAGTGTTGCTGACACCAGTTTTCTAGACGGTCCGAACACTTTCGGAAACGGTCGTAGGGTATGAACTTTGGAAAAGTAATTTTTTAACCAACGTACTATGAATTTGACTGTGAAGTACAAGTTTCGTCTGAACAAAAACTATCCCTATTTCTGTTGTAAAAATTTTTGATGTCCTCATTATGAATGTCTAGGTTAGTTATTTTACAATATAGCTACATGTATGTAGTATGCAACGTATTTAATACGCAATCTTCTAGTCTTATTTTATCATTCAATATTAATATTTATCTGGCGACAATTTGATAGAAACATTCTGTACACTTGTATAAAGAGCGAAGGTTACGGAAAGGTCACGGAACATGGCACAGTTTCGTTGTCACGATACAAGGCAATAAGGAAAGAGTCGAAGTGACTACCGACATCCTCATCTACTATATTGCGTATAGGGTTACCGGTTGACAATAGTGGAAGCGCACTTAACTCTTTATGTAATGACGTATACCGTGTACGAGTAACGTGATCTCTTTTCGTTGTATGCAGGAGAATTAGGTATATATTGCGTTTGTTTGACGGGTCACCTTAGCAAGCGACGATTAGGATATAATGTTCTTTCTGGTTTTTTGTCGTACTGACTAGTCAAGCAAGTTTCAACCTGTTGGGAACTAATGTGATATTTAAATAATTATAGTAATCAGTTTAGACGCAAATGTGCAAATACATAGATATATTAAAACAAATAGCCATGTTTTTATTTTTATTTTTTGTCTGTTTGGTTTTGCCTTAAAGCTAATCTCCGAAACGCTTGAATTGATTTCGAAGGGGCTTTCATTGGCATGTAGACTTTGCCGAGACTAATTTAGGTCAGAGGCGACGAGGGAGGTGGTCAATCACGTAGGTCGTTGAAAGTTATGCTTATGTATAGTTTTTATAGTACCTATATAATTTTTACTGCAATATACTTACTGGAATAGCCGTTGACGTTAAACACGAGCGTGATTGTGATGAGAGCTGTGCGCCAGTCCATCGTTAATCTGGAAGAAAAGATGTGTTACGTTAGTTGCACGAAAACAATCTAAATACTACCCACTGCTACTCGTAGTGTGAAATTTGGAATTCTTTTGGCGCACATTTTTGAGTTTCACAAATGCTACGTATCCGAGCCACCAAACATGTGCACAGTTTCGGCGGGTATAAACATTGTTTGTGGCCGTCTAATGGCTAAAGCGAGTTCTAGTTTGGCTTCACTTGTGCTATAGGCACATGGAGTTACGCGTTGGTAACGGCTAGCGAAATAAATGATTTTAACCAGAAAACCACTTTTACTAATAATGCTTTAAAGCTACGACCTTTTCCTCGCGCAGACGTCGAGTTTCCAAAAACCAATAAATGCATTGCTTGCTTGAAATTTAGATGAGGCATCCGTAAAATAAGAGCTGATGATGGTGTATCCCGTAATTTCGCTTCCGCCTCTTTTAAGATTTTTACTATAATATTTACAAATTTTAATGACCCGTTGTATCGTGATTTTGTAATCCCGTGCGAAGTGTGTAAATAATTTGCTTTAAAGAACATTTGTACTAGATTTCAAATTAACACGCCAAAACAATATGTTCAGGTAATCCACAGCAACTCATCATCCTAGTGGATGCTGACATTAGAGAAATTCTGCATTTTATATTTCATTTTTCATATTGCATGAAGTAGTATTTGTTCCCTTTATGGTCATCTATCAAAATCTTTTTGTAGCTGTTACCAATGATATTTTGGAATAGAATTCAGCCCTAATATTTTAGCGTCACACATCTAGTACCTGGTCTCAGCAAGTGAAACCGTGCGGTATGTAAACTTTAGTAAAAAAACTATAAGAAATCAATATAAAAAGGATAAAGATACAATATTAAAAGGAAAAAAGTGGAAATGTATACCGGCAGTAAGTCTCAGTAAGTAGTTCGCTCGTGTATTTCAAAGTTCCTTCAATACTTATTCATAGTTTCAACGAAATTTTACTTCATTGCCACAACTGTCTCTGCGAATTCGCCCTCATTGCCGAGTGGCTAATCATTTCCTCGATTTAATGAATTTTTTTTAAGTAACATTAAATTATGCCAATGAATACAACTAATAAAAGAATTTGACGTTAATGTAGTTTTGTTATATTATGAAAATTATCTAACTAACCTCCTACGAATTCTAACCCAGCACGTGAATTAGCAAGTTCAAGTCAGTCGGTTTAAAAAGATTTAGTCCGCACGCACTAACGTGATAGCAATATTTCGATCGTAGATACCCGTCAGAGAGCTAAAATGGCAAGTCTCATATTATTAACTTTTGCTCTTTACAAAATACGTTTCATAAAAACGCAAGGTTCAAGTATAAAGTCGAAATAACTCTACGATGCAAGGTACTTCGTCCTGGGTTTACGACGAAACTTTATGACAGTACCCACAATCCACGATCGCGAGACGAGTAGTGTGTGACTGAGTTTGGTGCAAGATGGTGAATCTTACTCTATCAAGACTCGTTATTTATATTACAGAGTAGTTGCGTTTTAAAGAAATAATAAGATGTAATTAAAAAAAAAATTACGAATCGAATTCTAACAGTTTCATTTATCCAGATAATGCCCTATTATATTATTGACAATAAGAAAAACAACAAACAGGATAGAGAAGGTTATTTTTTTTACTATTCCGATTTAATAGTTGATATTTTGTGATCGGATCGGAAGTTATTAATGAATATCTTAAGAACAAAGGCTAAAGAAGGAATACTACATCTTATTTCCCTAACAATTTCACGGAATTTGTGGTACAGCTGCGTTTTCGTTGAGTACAAGCAAATGTTCGTGTAGATCATGATTAAACGCTTTTGTTTTTATTAATTTTAAGCTTTTTTGTTAAAAGAATTTTATAGTTCATAACAAGCAGATTGAAATATTAGATAACTGTTTGAAGGTAGCTCTCAGGAGTAGGTTAAACTGTAATTATTATAGCAAGGTATATTATAGGTATTAGGTACCTATAATATCTTTGAGGACTACTGTATTTATTTATTCGTTATAGCATTCTTCAAATAGATAATACTGGTCAGTCTGTCGGAATGGACTTACAAGTGACATTTTAATAGCCAATCTGACTTTATTATAAATTACCTGATCTAATCTTACTAATACAACAGAAGTAAAAAAATTGAAAGTTTTATTTCTATTTAAATACTATTTTAATTGTATAGGGGCCTTAATGTAGTAAGATCATGCCTGTAGCTATCAACACATAACTTATTCAATAAAGTTACAGCAAACATTCTACTTACTTAGAAATGCTATACCTATTTGCACAAACGAAACGAAATAACCCGTCAATATATTCTGCGCGCAATTTCTCTGGCGACTGTGGGTTTACCGTGCCAGTTGCTACTTGGTTGTAACGCTTCACATGGCAAGTTTTAACTGAATTACGTCCCAGTTTAGGTATATCCCCTTTACAAGTGGATGTTTTGTTAAAATCGTGTTGAAAACGATATACTTAGGACGAGAAGCTTCTTCCACGAAATATGATGTAAGCGAACACTAAAATATGTATAAGCAATTTTATTATTTTATCTCAAGTTATCGGAAAGGTAAATTCTAACAATAATTAATGAAGGTAAACATCGTACACTGTTGCTATTGCATGTGTTTATGTATTAATAAAAAGAACTCGTTCTGTTTCATGACAATTCGTAGGTGTGGTTTCGTGTGGCCTTACATTACTTAGCGACATGCAAATTCTAGGGGAGTGTACGAGTATGTACATTATCACTTGGTGACAATTTCTTTCACGGATATGTAAAGAGCAGATGCAGATACGTTCAATACTTGCTTCATAGTAGAAGTATATAAACATAAAACGAATTAACCTGTTATATTCTCCGAGTAAATTTGCCGGCAACAGTGCGGCGTAACTTCGTTATTGACAAAATACTACGCAGGTAGAGTTCCTTGGGTATGTGGATTGCAAATCGGGTTGGCTTACGTTATTAAAACGTGGATAGTAATGAAAATTTTAAGATTCCAATACCTTAGATTAGTGTTTTGCTAATATCTAACAATAATTCTAAAATGTAAAATCTACAGAACTGGTACAAGGCTTTTGCTGGTAATTAACGGTCTGAGATAAAGAAATAAATTTTTTGGACAATTTGTTTTAAATTAAGATCTTTGACAATTTAAAACAAATCGTCCGCTCACTTGAAGAAACTCACGGCGATCTTCAGCTACATAAAGCCAGAATTACATTTGTTTCTCACGTTGTTTTATAAAATCACGTGCAAATATAAGACAAGACGTCTTCATATGGATCTCATCGGTTCACTGCTCGCTACATTCTCAGAACAATCTCGAGCCATTTACTTGGCGAGTGTTGGATTACGGCGGTTGTTGTTTCGCTTTATTGAAAACCTTGATGACAGACTTCGCTATCTCGCAAAAGCTCGGTAGGTACTCTTAGTCTTTGCATTTTAAACATCTGGCTGGTAGCAAAAGGCAATGTAATGCAAGTAACACTACCTATTTGTATTGGAAATTGGATGAAAAGTTATCGTGATACATTTTATATATGATTTATAGATACATTGAGTCATTGAAAAAGAAGAAAGAAATGAAATATTTTTGATATAAAACTGAAGCAAGAATAAATACTATACATAATAAGTATAAGTCTGTCAAGTTCTGGACAATCCCGTTGTAAGAAAAATAATGTGAGCAACTGTGTGTTCCCATTCAATTGAGTTCGTTCGAAGTCACAGGGCGGTAAAGGTCAGGTCATGCACGCAACGTAGTTACGAGTAGGTTCACAGAGAATTCACTGCGTGATAATGAACTAACTTTTACTACATACCGTGAGGTTTTATAGCTGGCTGTAAATTTTGCAGCTTATGATCCCAGTTCAAAGAAAGAGTAAAACTAGTTAAAATAATTGAATAACAAGTGATTACGATAAATTGAAGTCCCAGCGTTTATTTTTAAGTTAATAATTTAGAGTTTATACATATCTATACATTATGAGAATCTTACTTTATAGGTATCTCTATAAGTATAGATAGAATAAAATTATCATAGGTACATAAACATATCGTACATTTTAATTATTAAACAAAAATGTATCATCATCAGATATACATAATTGTAGGAGAATAATGATTAAATTTTAAGCTGGTCTAGTGTAGAGTAGTGACAGTGGCAGAAATCTTGGCAACTTAAGCCACTACACGCCGCTGTATCATTAGTAACAGGCTTGACTCTTGGCACCGTGTTATGACATGAGTCTACTTTGTAACTGTGGGACCGACTATGATGAATGTCATCGATTAATAATTTGTAGATAGTTAGCGTAACATATATGTACATATGTGGTCATTCAAAGAATATCGGTGTAAATGTTAAGGTCAGATGTACGTAAAGAAAGCCTAGTGCTTAGTAGTAGTAGCCTAGTTGTAAAGCTTATGTAATTTAGTTAAACGCTGTACAAATTTATAGCTCTACTAACTTGTATGTATTTAGTAGTAAAGCGATTAAAGCGGCAATCTTGGTCGAGTTAAATTACTGAATTTAAATATTCATAAATGAGCTTAAATTTTAGTCTAGCACTACTAGGTATAAGTAGCACTTGGAAGCGGAATTTGGCAAGAGTAACTTGTGCCATTTAGATTTTACTCGTATATACCTTTACTACTTCAGTGCTACTTATGATAAGAAAGGCCCGTATTTTCCAAAAACTTTGTTAATGTTTATAAAATCCTAATTAAATATTCATAACTTAAGATCGCAAGTATAAAGTAAATCATCCAGTCTATGGAGATTCGGAATTAAGCAACAGACAATTTAATGGATGTTTTGTTTTTATTTATACTCAGCCATTAAGAGCTCTGTGAACTGTTCAACGTCTCGTTTATTTTAGCCAAAAATCAGTCTAATGGCCCCTAGTTGATTAAAAGTGGATGACGCAAGAATTAAACGGTCCAGGGATATTACTTGCCATACACCAGAAATTGGACAGCGATACGCTAGATATATGGGCAGGTCATAAAGCCGTGCGGTAACTTTCTACCCATTTCCGGGGGCCCACTTGTGAATCGTATTTCGGGATCGTTTTATCTTTTTGTGGACGCAATGCGGCTGTGGAACGTGAAGTGACAGCGGGAGCGAGCCACTTCGCAGCTCATATATCACTTGAGCCTCTAACGGCCTGTTAACGGCCCGCCTGTCACCTCCGCATTTCAGGCGTCCGCCACTCGACGGACCATTGCCTATTGTTTACCGTTCCCCACAATCCTGGAATTCCGGATTGGCTTCACATTTTTGTGCTCCGAAAAGGCTCAAATAAAACGGAAGCTCAATCGGTACTCGCTGATATGACGGACGTGAGAATATGGCTTACAAGGAATTCGAGGCGAAACGTGAGCAGTTGAGAGAACACGGTTTTGCTAGTGGCAAGATTTGGCGCGTTTAAATTCTAGACGCGGTATAATGTAGCCGATCTTCCTCACAAATTCACGGATTGCCGGAGGACGTGGTCGTATAAAGCGAGGGTGTCGTGCACTGGGATTTATATCGACGGAAATCTCTGGTGTGTTCACACTTCACGCCTAGCGACAGACGCCAGATAAAAATGCAGCGAGCTGGAATTGTGCACGTTTTCCGCAGATTTCAACACTAAAGCCTTAATATAATGTCAGCTGGAATCCTCTGATTTTAGAGAACTAAAAGAAGCTTAAAGAATTAATGCTTTAAAATTGTGTACCAAAGTAACTGTAGGTATTGTCTTCCGTAAGATGGAAATTATATAATCTGTAACAATCTTTACTAAATCGACCGATTTATTTTTATAAGACTGTTTAAGAATGATTTCCAATTAAGACATAGTTTACGCAATTGTTTTTCAGAGAAAATTACAATATTTGTTATTAAAAAGAAACTCTTAATTATAATCAGTTATAAATTACAAGAAGTTAGAATCGTAGTCTATATTAAGCAAAATACGATAAGATAAATACAAATGTGGCAATAATTAAAGCGATATAGTGGATGCCTAAATATCTTACCGAGAAGACCAATATTGATAACACTGCGTACATTTTAATGAGATCATACGCACAAGAGCGCTCATTTTACGTAAACCAAAGTACGTACATCAGTTAATCACCGGGAATTACGTTTTAAACAATACGAAACGATACGGATGATGTTTTTACAGTATTAAATGCGTGTATGTATGTAGATACTCATACATTAAACATTTACAATAATACAACAATGGAAATACTTAAACATGCATGAGCTTGGTGAAAAGCGTTGATAGTCGAAGAAGAATTTAGGAGTTAAAAGTTAATATTTTAGAACTGTTTATTTTTAGACGTCCGAATTCAATTCAAAAACCGTCACATAGATAACTTTCGTTAAATTGAGGTTTTTCTATTTTACATTTAGCTCTTACGAAACTAAGCCTATAAAGTAAGGCTGCGTTATTATTCAACATAGCATTTCAAGGTGGAGTGCTATGAGCACTGAATATATGGCAAGGAAAGGAAGTTAAAATGGAATAAAAGAAAATTTTTATGTAACAAAACAGAAAACTCTAATAAGAGTAGGTTTAACAAAAGAAAATATTTCATTGACCGTGCCCTAATTTTAGTTATGGGGCATGTCTGTTATGTCGCTCTGAATTGCGGCAATTACTGTCAAAACTTGAGCCGTTCGCCCGTGTAATGATTGAATGGGGCGATAAACTGAACAAAATTATACGATCGAGGGAAAAGAATTTACGGAGTCCGACTGAAACGTGACTGAATTCAGTATTCAATCAAGAACAAATCTTCCGAACAAAACAAACGGATTAGCGAAGTGGATATTACTTATATTAAATTCCTTCCAACACGATAATGTCCCGATATTTCCTAGACTTGGACGATTGCCAAAAGTTGATCGAGAGAGAAAAGCGACAAGTGTAGTTTACACGTCGTTAGTTTATTACTTTTGCCGCGAATATTTAATGCTACAACCGTACGTACGTATAATAAAAGATTTAGGATAATGTCATACAATTATAAAATATGCCCACATCGTCGTAAATCGAAAAAAATACAATAAAAGTAAATACAGCAATTATTTTCACGGTCTATGCTATGCTATGTAGTCATACCTTTGAGAACTACAATAAATGTTAGTACGGTATACTATTATATATATATAGGTGCATATATAAATATACAAAGTAAACCTGATTAATATTATGTAGTTAGTATTGTGGCTAAACGTTTTTAGTAGTATTTGCTTTAAAACATATTCTTTTGTTAATATTATAATACAATAGGTAAGGTACGAGTTGAAAATATCCTTAGCCACTATTTATGATAAAAAAATGTAACAAATATTTGATTAAATATAATGCATAGATTTATTACATTAAGAATAGTAGGAACGTTGTGTGGATAGCGTGAGAAAAAACCGGTTGTTCGTGGAAATCAATTGAATGATGACGTAAATATCCTTGAGATGGGTCATTCTTCGCAAATAACTAAATCGACAACACACGTGAACTATATAAGAGATAGTTTATGAATTTTAGCAACATTAGAAGATTCGCCAATTCCATATAATCATAGCAAGACTTCTACGCGCTTGTCTTGAAACATTTGTTTCACACATCAGAGTAGTCCGCTTTTAGCTCACATTGAAATATCACTACATATTGAGGTCAATTACACTGAGGATTGTTAAAAAGTTTGTAAATAACTTTCAATAATGAGAACAATGAGGACTACTAGCGTTTTCATGCTGTTTCAAAACAGTAAAACCGGATTTTAAACTTCCTATGTCAATGTAATCATACAGTGATAACTATTAAATAAATGTTCGCTAGTACATTTCCGTTTCTAATACGTCAAAACATGAATAATGCATGACGCGGAGCACCTAATTACAACATGTTAATCGGTCTATTATATAAGTCTCTTTATCTTCCTCTAAACACTTATGTTATGTACACATGCGTTACGTTTTCTGTTGTAAACCAAGTACAAACGCTCCTTAATAGGGTTTAATTTTCTACAATGCAAAAGAAACAAATATAATGAGGATTTTTGCAATGTTTATTTCGAACAGTCTTAGAATTGTTTCACTCTGATGATATCTTCCAACACCGAAAGAAGCGTTGTTTCCCATAATAATAGGGTTCGAAGGAGAGAGGAAGAGTATTGCGTTGCGTTTTCGGGGATATACACAACACGTTACATTTCATTTGGGGATTCAACCAATATGATTATCTTAACTTTTTGTACATTTGTTTCGTAATTCTACTGTTACACGCCCAAACCATTTAAACATCAGTTTCTTAATCAGAAGTCGCGATCACAAGAGGTAGGTAGACTTTAGCGAAAAGCTATTTTGATCAGTGGAAGATTTAATAAAATTAGTCTCAGCCGACCCCTAGGACAAACAGGCGTAAGTGTATGTATTCAAGTTCGTTATCTATATATATAAAAGCGAAAGGTCACTCACTCACTCACTCACTCACTCACTCATCACGAAATCTCAGAAACT
>DWEL01000150.1:0-11336 GCA_018245955.1 Myscelus nobilis
TTTTTAACAAGACGACACAAAGGGAAGATAATAGCGTCACCGTGTCAAAACAGTTTCGCATTTCATTTTCCCGAGATATAAATGTGCTGTCTTGTTAAAAAGACACATTTCCTGGTAAGTAGCTACTTTTATGCATGTCTCCTTACCTGTAGTAGTCTTCTTTGCAATAGATGTTCCCATCTCTAGAAAAGCAGGTCAACTCGCTATCCAAAGGTAAACGACACTCGCAGCAGCGGAGACAAGCCGCATGCCACTGACGATCCACAGCCAGGAGGTAGTATCTGTAGAAAATAAAGAAATATTACCGAAATCTTTTTTCATGAACAAACATAAATAAATTTATTACAGTCAGACATAGACACAGACTTTTGAATCCGTTACTGTAAGTAAATTGCTGAAAAATATGTTTCCAACTGCCTTTTCTTATGGTAAAAGATATTTACTTTGTTTATATTTTATCTCTCATTAAAACTTGTATTTCCTCTGTAAAATTTGTAATAATATTAATGGGTGGAATTCGTTGTTTGCCTTATTTTACGGTACAGATTGAGGTGCGAATTACCAGATTTTAAAAACCGCTTTGGGAGAACTCGAAGTAAATCGACTTAGCTATTCCAGCGTTTAGAATCTACGTTTTCCATTGTGAATGTTTCACAGCTATTGCTCGTCAGTGATAACACCATAAGTATTGACTAAACAGTATTGTGCAAATAAAATCAGCAATTTTAAAAGTAAGACACTTTCTGTTTAGTACATTAACCGGAACACAAATAGTTAAATATTGCAACAAAAAAATCTTTTATATTCAAAACATCCTTATCCGAATAATCATTGTACTAAGATACGATACAAATTGTTTGATATATTCTCTATTACGCTCATGTTCACATTCACATGTAGTTTCTGTTTGAGTGACAAAATATTTAGGTATTATTTATGAGAAGATCAAGATTATAATACCTAGGATATGTCGTTAATAGCACCTATATTAAAATGTAATATCTAAAAAGAAGCTTTCACATTATTGTAGCAGTTATTAAATGGGTAAACGGAAATAAGTCGTGTTGCTCCAACGATTACCTATGTACCTACGTCATTCGTAAATATCTGCTTTCTTTTTTTGATTACGATCTAATTTATATTTGAGCTATGTTAAAGTTTTCAGAAATAATGAGGAGTTTGAAATTTACTGTTCTGGGACAACGAATGAATATAAATTAGAAATATTATCTAGGTGAATCTATTTAGATAAGTATGTATATGTTTTGTTTATTGCTAGCCTTAAAATTATATGCAAAACTGTGACATGGGATGGGGGGGAAGGAATAGTTCATCAATATTACGAACATATATAAATCCTAATTTAAAGTAGTTGTAAAATGTTCAGTGAACTTTCAACGTGAGACAAGTCACCTGTCTTGGATCCGGCCCCCGCAGCCCGCGCACTCGTCCGGAGCAGCCGGCGACCCCTCCGAGCTCTCGCGTTCCTTCAGCATCGCTTCTCTGTTCCTGACTCCAGGAACGGACTTTTGATCTCAAATAACAAGGTTCAGTTCCCCTTGCGACAGCGCCTCGCCGTTACCGCTCGCAAGAGACATGGCTCCTTGGCTAGCTATGTTTTTGCTTGATATAATCAAAGCGGGATTCCTCGTTTTCTGACGTCCGGAGGACCTGTTTAAAAAATAGCGTCAGCCAGTTTGACCTCGAAAATTTTAAATATTATTGATTGCCTTTATTTATATAATTATTTTATTAGAATATAGCCCTTATGCTAATTTATGTACGTGATAGTCCGTGTAACTACCCTTAAAAATAATTGATTTTCCGAATCATGCCAGATATAGAAATCTTTATTCAATGATTTTTATCTTTGTCTAGTTGCTTTTCAACCTTAACATAAACCTTCAACACTTCATGCGATTGCATTGAATGATCACTGTTTCACGAAATAGCAATTCCATCGACTGTTATTTGCTATTAATGAACAATTCATTATTGGCTACATTATACAAGGATTGAAAAACTTGGTCATCTCTAAGATAGCATAATTGCAATAAAAAAGGAATCCCAACTCTCTCCGAAAATGTAAAAACAAACCTTATACGTGTTTGAATATGCAGCTATAACTTTTCTACATAAATATAATCCTATCGCACGACTCCTTAGCATATCATTTATTATTCCCTCCTTTAGACTGGCACAAATCAGCATCTGTATACAATGGGGCTTCTATACGATCCTGTGGAAGTTTATATTACGTCGCTCTTTTATTGGAAGAGACAATGGAGCCTGTCGGATGTTTTGGTTTTATAGTCCGGCCAGTCATATTAGCATTTCTGTGAGAAAAAGACTTGCTATACCTATACGAATTGTATGACAGTAGTTTGTAGTGTACCTACAATTTCACATACCACAATGTGGCAATCTTAAAAGTTTCGTATCTTTTACATTATAAAATACGAGTACGTTTCATTTTCAATTTCCTTCTGATTTTTGTCGGAAATTCCGTTTCATTTTCTGTTGTTGAGGAATAGCATACCTACATGCATAACACAGCAAAATCGATGAGAATAAACGGAACATTGCAACTGGTTCCGCGATCCTCCACTAACAAGGATTCAAAGGGATGTTGGTTACCACTAGCGATTTTTTTGATAAATTCATCTCTGTTTGCATATACATATGTATGTGCGTCGTATAGGTGTATATCTTCTTACAATGGCTCAAACTTTTTCTGCTGGAGCTAAGTCTGTTTAAAAATGACCCTATTTATTTTTTATTATTTAGCAAATAGTATTAATGTTTTTACTGGACGTTTGGCATATTACTAATATCAAAAACACGGGACTTTTATTGATTTTTATTATATGTAACAGTATATGGAAAAATGTACTGATTAATTACAAGGGATACACATTTTCAGGCAGTACCAGGCGGCGTGGTCATCTCTGGTATGAGTAACAAATGAAGATCGAAATGTTTAAGAGAATTTCCGCGGTGCGGAAAGCACCCCGGCTAATCCATTGCGACTGACATGTCAATAGTGGCAAATAAATTTATGCAATCTCATTGTAATAATAAAAGCCTATTTTATTTCAGCTGTCGTTTTTGGAATCTATGGCGCTGCATACTTAAATAGGTTTGTTCATTAAATACTGCTAATATATGTAGGTATTGATTCCTCTTAACGTGAATGTAAATTATGCTGCAAAATGTAGTTTCCGTACCATGTATTGAATTCTACATAATAAATCCCTATGTTTGTACTTTTCAAGAATTCGTAAATGGGAACCTATTGTTGCACGAGAACCTTTACATAAATATGTACCTATATAAAATGTTTGAATGCAGGCTGGAAACAAGGTTGTTTTTTTGCTGTTTTAAATTTTAAAGAAACACAAATATATGAGTCTTCTTCATTGGCATGTAAACATTTTTGTTTTATTTTTTCTTGAGTTTCTATAGTTATTTTAACAGTGTAACAAACTTTTGTTGACATTTGTAATTTACTTTGTTAAAATACGGCATAAGTAGAAAACTGTAATACACTTTTTTATTTTTGCGGAAGTGACCTCTCTCGAACTCCGGATGAGCTCTTAATTCTGTAAACAATAGTGACTTCGTCGCGCACGAGACCAACTAAGTGAGAAATTCATGAGCTTGAACAATGGTGATAGTGCTTTTGTTAGGGAGATATGAGGTTAATGACCTAAGTTCGTCATGATAACAGGGCAAACTCAATAGAGGCCTTTTCTTACTTATAACACCTGATACTTTTTTTGTGAAATTGCTTCAGATTGGCAGCGATACTATATAATTATCCTATGGGAATTTAACAAAAAACTGACGTAAATTGCTGAGTTCATTAGTTCACTTTATTGTTTCTGCGTTCTTTGAAAGCAATGGTTTACTTGCATGTTGTTTGAGGATCACGTATATTTCAGATTAAAAGAATTAAAGCGAAATAAGTCCATAAATATCCATTAATCCATTAACATTGAAGTTGTAAAACTCAATTCGGTATCAACGCATTAATAAGTACCCGAAGTCTATTAGGTAAATTTTAACAAGAACATTACAATGGTAAATGACACATTACAATGGTAAATGATACGACTACCCTAGTACACAACGATAAAAAAATAATATTTATTTATTGCATTGAAGTCCAAACTACTGTAACTATTACGGGTACGAAAGATTCTACGACCTCCGAAATTGTTACCTAGATGCGTTCATAAATAATTTTTGCACTTTGCATAGCGTCTGACGCGAAAATACTCGTGACCAGACCCGCCCACTGCTCCAGGCGGTCAATATTATATCGTGAACAAAACAAAAGTAAAACCTCCTATAACTTTACGAGAATTAGGACAGGCGTTCGTCCACCAGACCTCTGCAAGCAGATGGACGGATGCTACTGTCACCTATGTACCTATGTCATTCTTCCGATCTATAAAAGGAACATGTGTATCGATAGAAATCATTGCTTGATAATTGGTCGACTTCCCGTACTCAGCAACCGGATCTACAGTTGACCAGCGAAGCGACATATTTTAGTGTTATTTTTATCATTTCTATGAAAGTACAATTAATCGTGCTGAGATTCCGTGCCAACGAGGGAGTATTGCTATTTCAGTTATTTACATTACGTTAAAACTATTAAAAGAACTTATTTTTATGTGCTGTACCCATTACTCTCGTAACCCACAAGCCCTTTCTATAATGGTCCAGTTACAAATTTACAGTATAGTAAGCCGACAAAGTTTAGCGGTTTACCGCTCGGGCAAAACAATGGAGCAATTACTATGCTACAAATTTATTCGCTGAATATACAAAGTTCGCAATCAAACGGTTTTAACAAAGCACTTAACTGCAGCATTTCTGGTATTAATTTGTGAATTTGCATAGCTATACTCGTACCTATGGGATCTGTTTATTACCAGCGATTCTAAGCGATTTGTATTTGAAATGTTAAACAATTTATGACCTTTAATACATAATATTCCTTTGGTTAAAACACCGCGGGAAGTGTAAAGTGTCGGACGCTAAATGTTGATCGCAGTTCATAAGAAGGTTCAACAGAATAGCAATACTAATGAACGCTGCGTGCAACAGTGGATTCCGGTTCCTGTACAGACACAAATATTACCTACTATTTCTAAAGGAATCCATACGGATTAATATTTGCATTATTCCTTTTTAATCCGTTTTAACGATTATTTTATTATTATTTTACAATTTGAACTGTTCCAATATTTTCCTAGATCAGCATTAAGGAAAAATAATAATGCAAGTAGCATAAAAACACGTTTATAAAGACGAGCAGAATTCGAATTTTAAACAAACAATACAACTTTAACGAATAAATATAGCAATAACGATTATTAATTACCATACAGTCCCTAATTTTTTTTTACTATTCGCGCTGATTATACTACGAGTATTATCTGGGAACGCTGCTGCATATTAAATTTAAAGCATCGAGAACTGCGACAAATAGAGCATAACTAAGTTAAGCAACTTTCACGCGATTACCACGTCTCTTTGAAATAAGTTTCTTTTGTAAAACTCCGATCTGTCGGAATAAAGGGCCCGAGGAAAGTTAACTGAGCGGTTTCAAAGCAGCAAGCGACGTTTGAGTTTTATCATTTTATATTCTGTACTTCTAGAGAAGACTTAAGTCCTTTTTGATTAAGACCGTAGATAACAGTCTTAAAAAATCTATTATTTCGATAACAATTTTTTTTATACATTAATTAGTGGTCACATTTTACAACACTGGTGTCGTTTCTCTATTGAGAATGGGTAACGTCTTAAAATGATGCATGGAAAGGCACACATTACCATGCTGTTCGTGTGCGATTTGGTCAATTTTACCCGCCATATAAAACGTTACGACAAACTCGCTACGTTTCGGAAAGTAACACGGTTTTCTAAGGAAATATTCCTTCTCCAATATAGTGGAATGATACTCGAATTTGGTCTTCAAACACACACAACATCGTAGTCAAAGGCATGCTACAGAAGGTATTACCTATGTTTCGAATTGTAAAGTTAAATTGAAGTTAAAAACATTTCTGTAATGCATTTAGAGCAATCTAAAATGCCTGACTCATATCACGCTGTTTTTTCTTTTTGTAAATGCTATTTGTATTCAACTGGATACTTTACGTTTGATGTCTTTAAGACAAAAGTGGAATGAAAACGGTGAAATTTATAGAAGTATTTGATACATAGTAATTCAATACATAGGTCATACCTGTTATGTATATATTTGGCTCTATTGACTTATTTTGAGGCAAATGCTGTGGTTATCATATTTTATAATCCATATTCAATGACTGTAAAAGACAGACTATAAATAATTATAGCTACGTTAGTATAATTTATAACTCGATTAGAATGCGTGACGAACGGACGGTTTCTTAATTAAATTCTTTCAGTAAGCATTGCCGCCTTTACGAAGTACACGCTCAGTTGGATACTTGAAGGAAAGACACTGTTATTAAAATCTATTATACTACCTCACTTACACGCCGATAAAAAACTAAAATCTACTGAATTTTTTGTAACTAATCATGACTGAGAACAATTAATCTTCCTTCCTTTGAAACATAAGCTGTAATTTAAGAGTCAAGTTACGAGTTTACGTGTTACAATAACGATTAGAGATGATCATAATTACAATATTCAATTCATCGTTGGCTAAGGTATAATGATAAAATAGGCACAACATAAAAAACATTTTTGGCCCTTTCGTTTATTGTTTGATTACTGGGTTCGGGTCTTGTCTCGCAGTGAGAAGGTTGGGGTGTACCACGCTGGGTGTAGCTGCTAAACATTCCACGAGCAGGAGGATAACCGGACCCCCCCCCAAATTCAACGGCAACAAAATTTGCAACTATTACGAACCCAGCATATCTCTTTAGCCTCTCAACAAAGTCATCATAGGTACCTACCACTCGTCTATGTAAACTACGTAAACGTAGGTACTCTTTCTTGACCTAGCCCGAATGCGTAACAGCGCGACTTCATATAAACAAACCGCAGTGGGTAGCGAGTACAAACGGCGTTTTATGTATACTCACGAAATGCGTAAAACGCAATGAAATCTATAACATAAAAGAGAGAAATACCTACTTTTATGTTCACAGTTTATCTAATCAGAAACAAAATAACTTTTAACGTTTTTATCGACTATTGCGTTTATTAACCGCAGACTGTAAATAGTTTTATGACGGTTGTTAGTTTTGATAAGGGTGTTTTAAAAGCTAAGGTTTTAAAATTGAGAGCAATAAAGCCAACTATTTATTGTAGGCGATCGTATAGACCCTATTGTTAGCTGATTTATATCCTGTGTTATAATTACTTTACGCGAATAAAGTCGTATAAGACTACAGCTTCATCACTGAAGGATCAGCCTATTATGGATTTTTCAACATTTTCTCTGCGCACCATAGCTTTAAACATAATATACATACATATTTCCTTCCTTCGTTCGTTACAGAACAGATTCAGATATCTTTTTGCTGTAATAATGAATCCGAGTTTTCTCAATTATCAATCAATCGCCAGATCAATGATGAATCAATGATCTCAATAATCTCTCTCCCTAGTTGCCCATTTTCTTCACTTGAAAGATTATCGATTTCATCTATATCCGGACTTGTTCAAAATTCGTAAAATAAAAAACGATCACATATACACGATATATCACATATAAAAATCATTGCTCATCTATCAACAAATCATTCCACTTCCATATTGAATTGTAAGGTCTCCGAACTTTTAAATATACAATTCATTTTAATAAAATCATCATAAAGCAAACGAATATACATCTACATTTAAATAAAAATGTTCCCGCATGAAATAGCAGTAACAATTTTAATGACCAAATGTAGTTTTCATATCTATCAGAGTTGATGATAATAAAACAGCACACAAAAATATAAAATGCCATGTAGGTACCTACAGCATTTTAACGAACACAGGGAGAAGCAGGATTTGATAAACCCATTGCGTCGCTCTACACCGCTGGCCGACAATGTTCACATATCGTAAAAGAATTTTCGTATCATCGTAAAAGAATATTATGAAAACGCGTCGTGGGATGCAGAGCAATACTCGATTAAACATATGTGCAAATAAAACGGAAGTTACTAAGTGACATCACATAGACTTTTCTGTTAAAAAAACAATTTGACGAACAATAGATTGGTCAAAGCACATACCATAGAATTCTATAACTAGATCCGACATACACAGATCGAGTACATACCTCTACGACACCACCAAAAGTTATTAAGAGAAGCACACAACGTCACACATTAACAAGCTAACGTGAAAATTTTATAAACACCTTATTTCACAGAGAAATTCAAATAAACGTGAACACAACTTTGTAACTGGAACGCAATCAAGGCACGAATGAGGGTAGGAAAAACGTACGAGCGACCCTCTGGGCGGAATCTCTCGCAGCCTCCTTGTCGCTACGCCACACCCTACGAAATACGAACCCACACAATTCGTTGCTAAGAAAGACCCACGAGATCGGATATGTTTGCAGAAGGGTGCAACCCCGACCAGGGAAATCGACGAAAATATTATACTTTAATCAATAAAAAAATCTGTTCTGGGTTTGCTTGAGACGTTATAAAAGCAGCAAAGATCTATTAATGAAAGAAAACACAGCGGATCCTGGAATACGAGATCTCCTGTTCATTATTTAAAGTTGCGGATAGGAAAACAAAAACAATAAATCACGAGATAAATAGTGGAGATTGAGGTAGAGGCTACAAAAACAAAATGTAAAGTTTTGCTATGAGAGAATTAAATTTAGTTTGTACATTAAAAATAAAAACTGCATTATCAATACTTAGGTACCTACTTGTGATTTCAAAAGGCAGTTGGAGAAAAATACTCTTGTGTTCCGTACTTACGGCTACGCTTAGGTACATTTCAGTTGTAGCGGCCGACAAATACATATAAACGCCACGGCTTTTTGTTTAATTGTATTTAAGGTCACGGTTCCCTCTAAACGTGTACAATCACTCAAACATATTAAAACAATATTATGATTGAGTATTGATTTATTTGTTAAACTTCAACAAATAAATGAAAGTAGTAGGTATGATTATGCGATACTTAGGCAGTTGAAGAAATATATCCATCAATCCCAACTTATTTAACTAGATAACATAACTTATTTAGCTCACACACTCTGGGTGAAATGAAGAAATGTTTTGTAAACAGCTTAATTTATAATAAAAAGTTATAAGTATAAAATAAAATAACAATTAACCGCAGCACCAGAAATGAGCCTTAATCTTGGTACAGTAATTAAGATGGCTTAACTCAGAAATATATTTCTCAGTAAATATTTTTACGGAATCACAAAATGTAAGATAACGAGAGGAAGTAAATTATTCATGATCGGTACGTTTAAATAACAATATACTGATCAGATACAATAATAATATAATAACAATATTTATTTCGGACTCCAGATTTTTGCAACAATCCAGGGTCAGTTTAGATCTTATTCCTAATATTAGTACCAATTATTATTATTTATTTAGTTCAATTGGGTACAATGACTTTATAGTGTCGTTAATTTACTAACAATATCAACAGTACAATACACACAACACTATAAAAATAGTTATCGAATAATAGTGTTATTTGATAGTAGCTTTTTGGGTGACGGGGGAAACCTTCGGAAGGTAGTTACCGCAGTAACTTCGGAGAGATACCGGCTATGTGGGATTTTTTCCCACTAAAAGTACTTCTAAAGCCCATAGCTGGGCACGATTCTCTCACGCATTTATCGATAACATTATAATATTTTTTAAAAACTTCGAATATCCAACTCAACTCAAAAGTATTAGTTTGTCATAAGGCAGAAATAATAATTACATGCAAAATATTTCCCACAGATGCGCTACGCCGCGAAATAAAAACCGGAGGAAAAATCTGTCGGCACTCTTTTTAATAAGTAGTTTAAATATCCACAATTTTTACTGTGTTCGACGTTCGTGGTAAGTGCCTACTCGTACATTCGAACTACTTAAATATTTCTATTCAAAAACTGACTTATTTTGGCAAGCTTCCGTTTGAAGAATGTAGTACAAGGGATGATTTACAGATGTAGATAAAATAAATATGTAATTTATATGCCTTCCTATAAGGCAACTATTATAAATAGTGAGTACCTATTTTTTATTAGTTAATACAAGAAGGTAGAAGGTAGGTATGTATGTATGTGTATGCACCTCTTTGAAAATGATTTAGGCGGCGCCCATGAATCAAATCTGCTTCGTACCTCGAGACGCTATGCAATGATGCATCGCTTCCACACTACCTTCTCCTAATTGAAACATGAGCGTAATGGAATAAACGGTGCACAATAATTTTGCGCAAACAATCGTACGGCCAACGACTGTCTACCAATTTGCTACCGGCCGCAAATTTGCAATTACAAGCTACGAAATTGTAGACCGATTATTACCGCGCGCGAAACACTTCGATAAAATTTAATGAACAAGCATCTCTTAATTCTATTTATTGAATTTTACGGAAATTTAAATCCAATTGAAAATGTACTCATCATTTTCATTTCTACATAACACCTTTCCGTCTCAGTCTCGTGTTATTTTCATTAATGTTTAATGTTCTTTGAGCTTTGAAGTTATTTTAAAATAAGCACTTATTTATTCATGTCATTGGTATTCACTGAATGTGTTTAGGAATTAAGTGATTATACAAATGACATCGTATTTACATACACATACATATGTACTACAACTTAATGTGTGCAATTAGGGGGTATTTTTATATTGTATTTTGTTATAGCAGTGATATCTTACTGTATTAATTTTCAGCCTCCTAGCCCCTAGGCTTTTGATTAAATTCTGGCATACACCTAACTATACAAATTTTAGCGTTTATTTAAAAAAAATCACTTTCGATAACGAAAGATTACGTGCATAACAAAAGCTTTGAGAAAACGGTATAATTAGTAATAATTAGAATAATAATTTTAGTCGAAATAGATTGTTATTATACTTTGTTGCAGGTTAAATATTATGTAAAATAACATATAGAAAGTTAGTACGTACCGATTGGTAAGTATCTATTATGGAACGTGGGTACATCGAATGTATTTTAACTAGGGGAGCCCGCGGATGGCCTGTCCGTCAGGGGTACGTGCTAACGCTTTCCGTGACCTCTATCGCATTACACGACCGCCGCTTACCAACTTCACTCAGTACTTGAATTACCTATTTCAGTTTAACAGAACGATTCTAAGTAGGTGCGAGATCGTAATCGCC
>DWEL01000151.1:0-11347 GCA_018245955.1 Myscelus nobilis
AATCTTATCTGGGGTTGATTACAAAAAATGTCCATGGGCGGCAGTGGCCACTTACCATTAGGTGGACTGCATGCTCGTCTGCTACTTCTATATAATTATAAAATAATAATAATAAATGCGAGTATAACTAAACCACGTAAATGCCCGCAAGCAACATTTGCATTGTATAGTTTGTATCGACTCCGCGAGCTTTTCAGTAGCGGGTACCAATGCAATTGACTGCCCTCGGTATTAAGTACTTAACTTGACAGGTAATTTGCGTTCTGTTACTACGTCCAGATTATAAGAGCGTCATCGTAGTTCCAAGCGTGGGCCACCTTAATTTATTAATAGTGCATCAAGGCTAAGGTGAACCGTTATTTTGCATATATTTGATGAATTACTGTTCACATTTATGATATTATCTTAAACCAATTGAAGTTGATATTAACTTTGGTCGGCTAATACTCGTACTTGTAGACTGAAAATGAAGTAAAAAATACAAAGGATCAAGATGTTGTTAGCAAAAAAATAAAGACACGATTCCTTCACAAATTCTTGGCCTCCATTCGTGTAGCGTTTATTCTAGAAGCAATAAACGTCATCATTCGACACTTCGGTTAACTGCGAGATAAAGCGGGGCGTATATAAGGTATTGTACGACATTGAGTTAGTGTTCGAACGTAAACATTTTATTGAAACTTTCGGTGGTCTATCTTACCGACAACATGTTTCTTTTCATGTCCAATGTATCTTGACACTTGCTTATATTTTAACAGGAATAAGATAAACATTTCCCATTTTATCCGCAATTTATAAGACGTCCTGTTCTTTTAAAGATGTATAATGACAATCGTGAGAAACTGAATTGTTTCTGAGTTGATATTGGGTAATGCATATTGATATTTATATAAGATTCCTATATCTTAGGGGCAGTTACAGTACTTTAATAAATTACTAACATCTTGTTTATCGGAAAAACTAAGTGCTAATTAGATGTATACATAAACTAAAGATATATCTACGGTTTATTTCGTGTGTACAGATTCACTTATACCTTTTTGGTATTGGTTATTTCAAAAAGATCTCGAGACTACAAACTTCGGAGAAAATTTTATCGGGAAAATACGTGGCACGCGACATTTTTTTGGCCAAAACGTGAGAGTGCGGGTTAATTTGGGGGTTTGAAAAATTCAGGACTGTTATTGAACGGGCGTATTTTGACGTAATCTACGCATACATTTGTCAGATCGAGTTCATTTTAAAAGATTTATAACGCGAGCGTATTATATATTCTGATTTAAGTAATGTTCTAGAATGTCATTTATTTTGAATCAGTTTCAAAAGGTTTCAGATTTTTTTGTTGTCCTTAATTTAGTTCACTTACACTTTACATTAGTTGCGATAATTAAAAGTAATCTTGCATATATCCTTTTATATTAAAATATAAAAGAGGATTCAAAAGAAGCCATTCCTTTGCGCATGTACACCTTAAATTGAAATTTCTTGAGATACAAATAAACGATAGAGAATTTCGATTGAAGGTAACAAAACAATTCAAACTTATAACGATTCATCGTTAATCGTTTGTTTTGTTCCGAATTTTCGTGACTACTTAGGACAATAAATGAAAATCTTGTAAAGACGTATTATATTTATTTAAAGTTCAGCTTGACTTTACTGTATACTTTAATTGACTACAAAAATGGTTGGGTACAGTATCTTGTTAGTACTGATCAGCTTAGTTTTATAAAATCTACTTAAAGCGTTCTTGATGAGTAGCATCGTCGGAAGTGCCTCGAGCAGCGCCTTCTAATACATTTAATTACGAGCACCCGAGAAACATAGATCCTATATAAGTTGTTGAACTAATTTATTGTACATTTTGAACAAATTGTATTTTGATACTGTTTGTGGAATATCCCACCAATGTCTTTACCGTTAAACATTTGTCGCCACTCATTAGACCTTAGATTTATCATTAGTCACACTGACCGCTGAACGCCTAAATTGATTCCTTTATATGCTTTTATAATTTTAATAAATGTCAATCCTATTATAATTGAACTATATTATAATTGAATATCGGTTACGTTGATAGTTCAGTATTCGAGTTTAATGAGAATTACTATTCAAATTAGTAGACATATCATCCATGTAATTAATTGAGTTTCAAACAGTTATATTCCGCTTCAAATGATGCTCGTTACTAAGAGATATACATATATATTGTGTACATAAGTTTGATTTATAGAAGTGAATTATTGTTTTTGAATCAACATAATATATAGTAAATTATCATAAGTAGAGAAATGAGGAAAACGGGGTACAATATGGTAGAACATGCAAGTGGAATGAGTTGATAAATGCTATATGAATTTGTTTCGTTGGTACCTATACTTACATATTTGGCTATTTTGGTCCGAAAGCTGGGCGTTATGTTAGAATCAAGCATTATTGGAATGCTCCTCAAACGTTGTGAAGTTTACGGGCTGTTGGAAACGATGCTTCGGAAAACATTTATATTGTTTCCGTGATCATTGTCCTTTACCTTTTACCTTTGATTTGAAATGTCTATAATTTATGTTCTGTGTAGGTATTTCTATGTACTAACTAGAAGGTATAAATATATAATGTGATGTACATGATTCCAAATATGTACATATATTAAATAAGAAAAAACATAATTTTCTTTCCTTGTTTTATTCTCAGTAGTACATGATTCGAACGTGCGTATTTAAAATCCTCTCGACCAAGAAACGGATAACGTCCATCCGTCGGGCACAGGAAAGCGCATTAAAGTTCCATTCCATTCCCTTAATGCAGTTCTAATATCTATGTTCAAATGGAATTGTGAGGGAACAAAATAACTTTTTGATTTCGTTCCGAGGTTACTGTTTATTACAGTATTGTCATATTTACAATTACTTACATCGTTTTATTTAAGTGTTCTGTAATTAAGATCTGTTATACGAACTAGATATATATTATAATATTTTGAGAGATAAACCTACCAGTCACTTTCTGTATAATAAATTAAGAAAAAAATCCTTTTTTTTAAATGTCGCAATAATTTCACTGCATCTAAATACGGTAAAAAATTTCGTAGTTATTTTAAAAGCTACGTTATTCTATCATGACTACGGCCTGTTTGTGCTATAGCTTTCAACTGTAAAGTTTGTTGTCGATCGACAAATATTTCACCAGTTTAATGTGATCCGACAAAGAAATACTAAAAAAAATGTCCAGCGCGCGCCGATTCATCGGAATCCTGTTGCTCTCAATTTACTGTCTGTTTGCACTGAATCAAAGGGTGAAGAGTTTGTTCATTCGATAGTTAAAATATACTATTCTTTTAAGATATGACTACTGAGTGAATTGTCACACATAATTTACATTTTGCAAAAGCTGCTACGCATAGTGTTAAGACGCAAATTTGCTTCTTCACAAGGTATCTCATACTTAATTTTATCTTAATCACCATTGCGCCATTATGATAAATATCACGTATTACCATTTATCTTTCCGTGCTTAAGCACGAAAGTCATTAAAATTCTTCTCTACTTAAATATACGTACTTACATACATACGTATGTGTTGGTGCTGTGCACGTATAGAACGTTCCTATGTTATGTACATAGACAAAGGAAAGTGAATATAAACAAAAGATGTATATTTCATCATCTTCAGTCCTCTCAAAGAGTATTTTAATAACATATTTTAATAAAAGAAGTTGATGTCACAAAAAATATTGGACTTTTAATTCAAACACCACAGATCCACAAGCGATTTCTTACCCATGCTCAAACAAGTTTTTTGGGAATGGAGGATGGTTTGCAAAAGGATGATGAAATTTTTTTTACATAGAATTGACGTTTTTTGAGATTTACATTGGGGACATGAAAACACTGTTCAAGTCTAGTAGGTTTCCGTATTCATATTACAGTTTCCATGTGCAAGAAACTAGTTACAACCATTTTTAGGACTATACACTTAGGAGTGTATTATAAGAAAATTAGAAGCAGACTTGAATCTGATGATGTTTTTATAGTTAAACAAAAGTTCAGTAGTGCATTTTGTTTAAATTCAAGTAGTTTCATCTCGTTGAAAATTTTAAACCAACACTTAAAACATTCTCAAGAACAACGCTACGTTCAATCGCATAATTAGGCCAATTAGTTGCTTTAATATAAGACTGTTATGTTACGATTACAATACGAATATACTGCACCTCACCTCACTTATAAATATCCTTATTTAGATTACTTTTAAATTCAAGTCTGTTGTGCAAATATTTGAAAAAGATGAGATACGGATATTTTGCGCCCCATGCTCTCTTTCTCTCTCGCTCTCGTCATGGTTCTGGCTTGTTGGTATAATAATAGTAGGGTAGATGCGAGCAAAGTCCACGTAACGTTGGCGACTTGCGTCCGTGCTCGAGATTTTTCTACGCCGCAGTAATAATGATGGGCGTTCTTAGACCTTTTGTTCCTGAAGGAATATTTTTCACAAGTCTGTTCCGTTCCGTTTTCCGCGGGTGAATATTTTACACAATGAGACTCGACGTTAAGTGGCCGGCGTAAATGTTCTACTCGCGTACCTTCATTATATACAATTTTTAAATGATAAAAATATTTTAATTGAACATAAAAGTTAAGAAGTCTTTCAATAAAAACGATAGACTAGCCGAGTTCAAGTTATGCCGAGTAATCGAGTATCAAGTTTTACTACGTTTGAATTCAGCCACGCTGAGTATTCGGCCGAGTTATGGGGTATGCGTTTGTTCTGCGAAAATGTTTTGGAGTAGAAAATTTTCATGTTTGACGTCAGGCTTATTTGAGGTTTGATATTGATATGGGTAGGCAGCAGTGACCGTAGATAGTCTGTCTCTAATAAGATGGAAGCAGAAACAGAAACGGTTTCGTAAATATACAATACACCCTAATGGCTTAGTGGGATTTCGTCTTATATCAATTTATGGTTACGCAATAACCAGCCCTACTGAAACTCACAGACACTGGATATCTAAAATGGTTTTAGTAACGTAGGTAAAGGTATAAACGAGTGCTACGCAATTCTGTTACAAACTATTCGAGCGAAAATCTATAGCGTCGAATATTTACTAATTACTTTATCGATAGCGATTACTGGGTATATCCGATCTAGCAACTTTTGCTTCATTAGAGCACGTTCTCACTGTTCCGATCGTTCCAAATAAACTGGCCGTTCCTAAGTAAAATAACCGGCTTCAATTCCGACACTGTCAACATCGCGCTTCAATCACAGTTGGTTCGAGTTTAATCTACATACGAGTATGAACGCCACGTCACTGTCGGTTACATGGAAACGAGTGAGAATTTTTTTTATGAAGTTAGCATAGAAAGGTGTGCTAAGATTAATGTGTAACAAAGAATAATTCAGGGTGTTTTAATTATAAAAAATATCAACTTGGGACAACACAGCGACCATCCGATTGCAACCTAGGTAGAGACGACTATTAAATTATAGATATATATATATTTTTAAATATTTATATACTTACACAAATTATTTTTTTGCTAGACTCTCATGAATTACTAGTAAGAGTCATACAAACAATTATGCTGCGAAAAAACTCGAACTCACAACCCTTGATCTAGCAGTTAGGGTCACTAACCACACGAAAAACAGGTCAGTCAAAGTCAGCTTCTGTATCCAAACTCAGCGTTTCGCATAAAATATGTACGCGAATACCCTAGGGCCATTATCATTTCAACAGAACTAATGCAAATACTGCTTTGGCATATATTAATATTGAAACTAATTAAACAGAATTAATTGAACTTTAAAATAAATTAAACTGTACTGTTATTTTAATAAAATATCCTTTAACAATAGTTTTACCTGCTGCTAAATAATGCTTTTTGGCTGAAGCCAAGCTGAGTATCGTTACAGTTAGGACAATGTTATTTCATTTAATTATTTTAGTAAAACTTGTTAAAGCGATATTTTCAGCTGTGTAAGCTACATAGTGTAGTTATAAGCTGTTTTTAGTATTCATAGTAAGCAAATTTTAGCTTGCGATGTTAGTACAACATAGTAAAAGTTTTAAGTTAAGTTACATTTTGTCGATAATATCCAACTTAAGTCTGGAACGAAGCACCTGCGAACTAAAAAGAATTACAGGAAAACATATATAGGGCATCATTTATTAGAATGGAATCTGATTTCATTATCTCTACTACGTTGTCAGTAGTGGGGGCTATTTTTAATTGAACGGCAATCGGCAATACGCCAGTCTCGTTGAAATCTAGTTAAGATTGTCGTTTGAACTGCCTCGTTCATTACTTCCCTTCAAGTGGTCTCTGACACCTGATAATAGAGCAGGAAGAGTACAAAGTCGACACTCAATTCGTTCGATTGGACTCGACGAATCAAAACTCCTCGATAGAGACGGGCGCTTGATACATTTTCATGGATGATTGAGTTATCGCAAGTTGTTGTATAATAAGAATCAATAAAAAAACATATAAAACGCTTAGTTCTTCTGAATTTTAATTCATGTATAAATTGTTGTTTATTCAACGTACTTGTAGACAGAACATTACTATTGTCATTTTTGACGAAATGTGAGAATTTCAGTGCTGGTTCATAACAAATATTTTTTTTTATTAAAATCAAGTTGTTCAATTATTAATAAAAATGATTCTGCTTTTTCCCGCAATTAGTGAGTTTTGAAATCAAATTACACAATGATATAACAAAAAAATTGAACAGCATTATAATGATAGCCGACGAATGTTGTAGGCGATCGACGTGATACAATACTAGTTTTGTTCGCTATAACGCGTTACAATATCTGCTTGCGGAGTACATACCGAGCGATGGTTGTTATCTACCTATTGTGTACATAAATACGAGTGTCTCGTAACATAAGTACAGCTAGCTACGAACACACGAGCGGGGTTGCTGGGCAACGTAACCTGTTGCCTAGGTGTTTCGTCTACGTGCGGCCCCTCCCAACCCCCGCCACCCCATTTGTTCGCAGTAATAGTGTCTGAGTCTTACACTCGAAGGGATTTCAACGTTTGAGTGCAACAGAGGCACTGCTTAGTCTGAACTCAGTACCGAGAGATCTCAATTCCCAGAAATAGAACGCAGTCTTTGAGTTAATGTTGTTCGGATTGCAAGGACTATTTCTAAATACATATGAACGTTAATTATTATTAAAAAGTTGTAACCGATGAATTACCAGTGTATTGGGTATTTATATACAAATATTATTTAGAAGTTTAATTGATATAATGCAATATTGAATATATGTATAACGTGTTATGCAACATATGCAAAATAAAATTATTATTTAAATTAAGTGAAACAACAAAATATGAGGATGTCAAAACTCTAAATTATAGTTAAGTTAATCTGTGAACTATACAGATAGTAAACGTTGATAATCGCTCGAAAATTTGTTTGAATAGTACATTGTTAGTGGGCTACACAAAGACTGGTTTCGGCAGTACCCACTACACATTATTCAAGCGCTTCCCACTAAACTCTCGTAAGCCGCATTATAGTGAGGAGTCCAAACACTGTATGTTCGAGTGATAAGTCCTGACTGTAACTCATAATATATGCTACTGTTTGGTTTGAATCTTTCCACGCAATTGTGCGGGGTACGAAACATATTTCACATATCCTTTGAGAGTTTAAGCCACTGCTAAAGCAATCAACGATGCCTAACGATTTATCAACAAGTAATATACACAACATCAATAATATTGATGTTATTGTTAGAACGTAAACGTAAGACGTTGTCATCGGGACATCTTATATCATCGGGTATACAAACGACACATCTTTATGTGAATTGCAACAAAAGGTTTTTAACTATTTAATTGTCCTCTCTTCTTTTTGTGCCGCTCAGCACAGATGTGACCCTTTTGTGTCGAATTCGGTATTTTCCTTTCCCGGCATATCCGAAGGACGTCTTAAGGAAACTGAACTTTCCGGCCGGATTATAAAATTGTAAGGAATTCAAAAGTTTACATTCATAGTCCGTAGTCCTTGATGCGAGTTCTAAAAGTTGGGGAGTTACTTAGATTTTTATATCGGGTACAACTTCGTGTGTTTCAAATATTGAACTTACAAGCTGAAATGGCTACAAATTTTAATAATGGCTTCTTAATCGTTCGTTAAGTTCTTAATCGTCGTAATGTTCTAATGTCTTTTGATTTAATATTTAAATGCTTCACGTTTAGCGCATTTTGTGAGAAACAAATTATTTTTGCATGGTTTTTTTCATATCTTTTATCGTTTTAAAATGATACTGCCCACAGATGATATCAGTGATACGAGGGAGCTATGTGTAGCTGAAGGTTTCTTTCACAATGTTTAAATAAGTTCGTAAAATATAACTAACCACGGAACCGACGGAGACGTCATACTCGTAAGTGAAATGTTTGGTGTCAACCATATTTTTATTCGTAACACCCGTCCATTAATCTTCTACTCCATACTCATATTTACGCTTCATTAGCCAATGCACATGTCTATGGAGACCTATGCACCACTACATACACAGAAACCTTTATATAGATTTCCATTATGTTAACGAAATTAGATATTCTTTGAGGACTTCTTACCCAGCTTTGTGCGGAGGTACAAAGTCTAACGAGTTTTATAAAGCTGCTTTGTTCTCAGTTCAAGTTGTGCGATCGTATATTATTTTCTTCTGCAGCTTTTTAGTCTGAAGCTTACGGTTAATATGAATTCGAATTCAAAATAATATAACTCTCTGCCTCCGTCAAATATTTCAGTGCTACTTACGTATCTTATACACAGGTAACTTGCAACGTGTTACCATGTTTCTATGTAAGCTTTGCGGTTGTAAAGGATGATACTTCCTATTGGTATGATAACTCGTATCTGTAACAGAAAAACCTCTATAGGAGATAAGTAGTACTAAGTACAACGTTTCGAAGTGTGTTTTTTGAAAATGGTCAGCGTACTAAATTATTATAATAAATAGAAATTTAGCACTGGTATCAAAAATACTACGTAAAAAATTTAAGTGTATTAATTATAGTATTTTAAAATCGGCTCATAGGGATTATATAGCGTGGCGTCCAATTTTTCCTTAGCATTCATTATTTACCAGCATCCAAGTGATGGCGGAGAAATATACAATGAAAAAAAAAACTTTTTTTTGAAGTTTCTTATTTTGAGGAAGAAAATTGTTGCGGGTAATTAGAAATTTTAAACAACTTTTGTAAGTTCCTAAGCAGTAGGCACATTAAAAATTAATTAGATTTTATACCTACGAGGTGTGGTCTACCTAAGGATGCCGTGGAAAGAGTAGAAGTACTATAGGATTAACCTGGTCACTTCCGAGATATAGCTCTTAAAAATTCATACGAATAAAAGGCTGTTCTTAAATAACGCCTGTTTAGTTACAAAACTTTAAAGATTAGGAGTATAAAAGTGTATTATACAAGTATCACAAAATGTAAGTACTATTTCTTATACACCATTATAAGGCCAGACCATTATAAGGGTCACAATGTTAACTTGACTAATCGTGCAATTATATGAAAAGTTGGCAATTCTAGTCCCTTCCTGAATGATGTACGTGTCGTCTAGTCTCAAGTGGACGTTACATTTTTAATTTGGGGCAAATGTTCTCAGCCCCAGAATATCCTAGCAGATAAGCGTCCCAAATTCTCTGAAAGCGAATGAACATTCGAACCCAGAAGAACTTTAAAGGGTTAACAATTGTGCTCATTCTTTAACACTTTAAGCCTATTTTCTACTCAGTTAGCAGAATAAAGTTTTATACATTTTTACGGCAGAATAGCGAATTATCGTAATCCTATTATCGTGACTCAAAACTCGTACGTTGCTGGAATATCCACTAATGACTTTACTTTTATCCTCGGATTATGCACTAATGAACTCCAGACTGGACTTTGAATGTTTATGAATGAAGCTACACATTTTGTTTACTATAACTCGTTTTGCGTATAAATTCAAAAAGTCCTCTTTTCTATCAAACCGTTATATCTGAGAAAACGCATTAATTAATAAAACCTTGGCAAATGTTTTCTTGTGCAATTCAAAAGTTCTGCTAAAGATATGCGTATACAGAGGTATTAAAGAAATCCGTATAATATATAAATATTCTGATGCTTTCGCCTTATACATATTTTTTGTATTGTTCAACTTGTTATTCGGCACCGAAAATACAACTTAAACATCTTTATAATTAGTGCAGATGCCATGTTTCGTCTTTCAAACAGTTTTCAAGTCATTACGGAGGGTAAGTTGTTTGATAATCTAGGTCACAGCGATGTTTGTGGAGCTTACGCATTGGTGACTTGATGAGGCCGCACTTTATGAACGGAGTGCAACTGAAACTTAGGTATGCAGTGTGAAGAAATCAGTGTCAAAAGTAAGTGTCAAAGCTAAAAAGGCGAAAAGCACTATCGTTTTTAAGCATCAGTACTATATATCCAGCTGTTGCAGCGTAAGACATATATTTTATACCGGTTATAAAACTAAGCTACCCAATATTCCAGAACAAAATAACTATGAAACAAGTAGTACCAAAGTCGTATAGACGAACGTGTTTCTACCAGAATTTTGCTGGTAGAAAACTTTTATGTGGCAAGGTTTAATTAGCTCATATTAAATTCAGATCAAAGTAAGTGCCCTCAATAAGCACTTATGCATGTATACACTTTTGAGTTCATATGCACTTGTTTGGTACTTGCTATATTTTAAATTCAGTTATGCATACTTTTACAAAGTAACATTAGACGTCACTAAGTAGGGTCGTTATATAAATTATATTTTATATAAAACAATACATTTAATCATAAATACAATAATGCGGACAGCTTTTAGATTGCCTTGACCTAAAAATAACAGACCAAAAATAGCCATTTCGTTTTTGGACGGTCGTAAAATAACATAAAATGTCAAAGGGCAAGTGCCATTGCCTCTGTCTTTTTTACTTCCTGCAAAAGCTTTTTATCTCCGCGCCCGAATGTTGGTATAGTCTGGAAACAATCAATAGAGTTTGCATAACAATTTAATCTCTTCATTTATTACCAATCCGAACCAATATTATTTTGAGTATTTTCTTAAATGAAAATCTTTTCATAATTTGTAGGAAACTTGAAGCATTATAGAGCGATTTAAATGATAATTACTATTCGCACTAGTAATTACAATATCAGCAACGATCATGAATACATTCTCTGTAACAGAAATTGTATTTTGGCCCTGGTGACCTGTAATACAGGTTCCCTTTTACCCATGTCAGGCACCAGGCTCTCACAAAGTTAGGTCCTAGATTTAAGTCAACTATTGTATTTAATATTTAATA
>DWEL01000152.1:0-11322 GCA_018245955.1 Myscelus nobilis
GAGGATTTTGTTGTGTGGTTCAATGGCTATGTGCTATAACAACGACCTGATTCATATAGAGACATTTTACTCGCTGATTATTCTCCGATCCATAAACTCAAGGAAATGATAATCTGTCAAAATGTTTTAATTGTTTTCAATATACAAGTGTCGCATTTTGATATATAAAAATAGTTTTAATGCTATGTATGAAAGTTTATTATCTCTATCTGTGCGTTATTTTTGCTGAGTGTGTGAATATGTGGGTGTGTACAATATATACAGCTGTTAATGTTATGTACATTATAAATTTTTTTTAGCGCATGTGTGGGGTTCGGACATAGATTTTCTAATGCTGCACGCGAGAACGCGACCCACGCGCGTCGGTCAAAAGGTAACAATGTATGTATACCTGTTGGGCTTGGTGGAGGTAAACATATTTAGTGTTCTATGTGACTGGTAATAAAACTCGTTTTCAACTGGCATGTCTGTGCCTAGCCTTAAGTATAGCTGTGGAATAGGTGATGTTTTCAGGCAATAAATCCCAATTATCTGAAGAAAAGCTTCTTCAAAAGATTGTTTTTCCCATTTAGCTCTTAATTTTCGTTACCGTCAAAGACTATTATTGTGAAGGACTTCAATTTAATTTTAATAATCAAATTTAATCATAGACATGTTTATTCAAAGCAAATTTTAGTAAATACTTTTTTAATACTCTTTAAATATTTTTTGAAGGCACGTACGAAAGACGAAAGCATCAGAGGCAACATGAGGCAGTACGGCAGTGCGGCCAAATACCTGGATGTCATTGTCAGCGACTTTTCTTTACCACTGTGGCGGGAAGGCTTCCAATTTGACGCCATTATTACTGATCGTAAGTTCAATATTGTTAATTAGTGCAGATTGCCATAATTATACCAATTAGGCAGTCCAATTAATTTTTTTTTTTAATCGCAGCCATTTTGCTGGTTTATAGGCTTCGGTAGTCTTTTTCGGCTATCTGTGATCAAATTTTTATTTTTTTTATATTCAATGTTGAATCTTACCATGATCTAAGTAATAATTTGACTTGATATTTACAATAACTCAATTTAAGAAAATTCCTTACAATTTCAATGAAACAAAAAATCATACGTTTTATTGTTATTGCCAATAAAAGTTCTGTAGATTATCAATTAAGACTAATTTCTCATATCACTCAGCGCCATACGGTATTCGGGAGCCAACAGAGAAGATCGGAATCGAGAAGGAGAACTACACATTGAACGAGGGGCATCTATCGAGCCACGTGCCGGCTAAAGTGGAGTACGGCCACCCGCACCTCTACAGTGATCTGCTCAATTTCGCTGTGAAGCATTTGAGGATAGGTCGGCGACTCGTTTGCTGGTATCCTGTCGTTAGGTAAAAGTATTATCAAGCGTAAAGAATTAGCTTCATGACTGTTATTACTCCTGTAATAGAGGAAGCCGACAAACAGAGAGATTGACACATTGACAGTTTGAATATTGCACATTTTTCTTGATATTACAACAGATTTTTCCATGTTTGAATGTAAAATAGTGAATCTTATTTTAATATGCTTAATTGAAATGATTGATTTTTTTACATTCAGTGTCACTTCTCTTTTGTATTACTGTAATTTTCTTAATTTTGTGCAGCCAAAGCGCATACATACTGCAAATTGCATAGGTAGCAGCAACATTGCATATAGAAAGTGATCTGTACCAAGAATATCCCATACAGCCTTTTCATTGAAGTCACATTTCATAACAATATCTAACCCTCAACTGGCTTTTCCAATCTACTCACAATAGATTATGTTGTAGGCGCTGAATTCTTTCTCAATCATTTCTATAATAAATGATTTACTTGACGGTACATTATTTAAATTTCTAGAGAGGAATATCAAGAACACTGTCTGCCGTCTCACCCCAGCCTGAAGCTAGTGGCCAATTCGGAGCAGGTTCTATCAAAACTGACAGCTCGAAGACTGCTCACATACGAAAAGGTGGAGGAAATCGTGCCCAACATGCCTGTGGATCCCAATGCTGGGACTCATAACTTTAGGTAGAATTATTGATTTAAACGTAACACATATCAGTAATACTAAATAGTTTATTTCTAAAGATAACTGTAATCATTGTTGTGTTGTAGTTTTTTTGCATTGCTGTTACACCTCAACAAACTGTATGCAGACTTGTGTTTCTAGTACTTCGTAAATATAGAGAGTCTAGTACTTTGTAAATATAGAGAGATATATATGTATAGTTTCTAGAAACTTATAGATCTCTCCTTTACATCACCATCACTTATATTTATTAAATTTAGATTAATAAAAAAAATGCGTCATAGTTAATAAAAAAAGGCCAAATGATATTACTTATCAGAATTAATAATTATTATTTTAATAACAGCTCTCTGTCTTTGTAGGGAAAAATATTTCTCGATCGGAGAGATAACACGGCGCGAGCGGAAAGAGAAAATCGCTGAAAGTATAGCGGCCAACGCCGCGGCACGAGCTAATAGCAACAGTCGGAATGGAGATGGGACGTAACATTAATGCTAAAAGAACGGTGTAAATAGTTATATAAAAAAGAGACTTTATAACAAAAAAAAAATGTTTGATTTGTTAACCAATTCTGTGAAAGACATCGTTATAATCTGTAATTTGGATATATTATTGGTTCATCTACATAAAACTACACACACTGCTACACATATATAATATTTTATTATTATGTAATATTTATATTACTTACTGACAATCTTAACCAATATATCAATATTTCGTAATAAATACATTTTTATCCCTGCAAGACATAACAAAAGAATATTTTAATGCACTAAGGAACACTGTGATTCAAAATATTTCTTTAGTACATTGCCTTTTAAAGATAAATGAAACAAATTCCACGATGATCAAACTCAACCTAAATGCATTGATAAGATAGGTTAGCTTATTTTTTAAACTAGGTCATTATTTTGTTATTTGGTAGATGTTATTGACTAATCGTTTTTATAGAGTAGAATTTTCTAATTGTTATTAATAATTAACGGATTTTGTCATTAGATATGTTATCCAATTTCTCTATGATATATAAATATCTATATAATTTTAGAATTCACCCGATTTACCAATTATATGATGATAATAAAAAACAAATTAAAAACATAACCATTCATAAAAAAATAACATTCTATGGAAATGATACTAAACCCTTAAAATATTACCTAAACCAAGTTTTCGATGACATTTCACTACAAAGTGACGGAAAGGATTTAGTTTTGTCAAGTAACAACTGACTTGTTAAACTTAGGACTAATTTGAATACAAATATTTGAATTCCACTATACATTCACTTTTAATGGTTTGATATAAGTGAGCCAGATTAATTTATACAAGTTCATTCGGTAATGGCGAGTGTCAGCATCATGTCGGCGAGGGCGGGCGCGGGGGCGGGGCTGTGGGCGGGGGCGGCGCCGTCCCGCGTCCGGCGCGTCACGTGGCTCTGCGCCCAGCGCGCCAGCCGCCACGCTTCCTTGCGCTTGCTACTACCGGACGCCTTATAATGACTCACCAGGTTATTGCACGCCTGAAAACAACCAATATTTTAACCTTTGTTGTGCTATTTCTGGAAAACTTTTTATTATGAGTGTTCGTGAACTTGATAGAGCCCACAATTTGTTCAATAATTGTATAATAATATATTATAATTGTACTCCATGAATATAATAACTGCTTCCACTTCTAGCCTTTGTGCTGAACAACCTTATTTAGAGTGGTAGATGAATATGGAATAATTAATTATGTACATTGTGTCGATGATTTGGACCATAAGTTTTATAAGTTTAGTACTAGCAATACTTACAAGGAACAATCCAAGAAGTGCTCTCATGTTATCCGGATTTAACTTTAGCGCCTGGCAATAATATGTTTTAGCTATCTCCATATTCTCTACTCCACCCTATGAAACAAACATAAATTTTATTACATATTGAAGTAAAAAATTTGACATTTTTCGCAAACACAAAACAGGCCTAAATGACTGGTCTCTGATTTCTATGACAATAAAAATATATTATATAGCACGCATATTTGTATGCTTGTCAGCCAGCAAGTTTCCATAACATGCCTAATATAGAATCACATAGATGTATTCAGAATTGTTCATATTATTATGCAAAGAAAGGTTTACCATGGTGTATCGTATATCGGCCAGGCGTTGATGCATGAGGTGATTGTGCGGCTGGTGGAGAATCAGCTCTTCTGCGCAAAACGCCGCACGTGAGTACTCGCCTAGCTGCAGATACAACTCGCACAGCTCCTGCCAGCCCTCCACGTCAGCCATGTACCTTCATAACAAATATGACTGTAGTAAAATGAATTCCACAACTACAACCATTATCAATGATTGAAATTACTATTATGTACTTACTTCTTCAAATAATCAACAAGTTCCTTTATAGCTTCCGGTATGAGACCTTGCGCTTTCAAAATGGCGACGCGGCGTTTACGCGCCGGCGCATTGGTCTCGTCCACTGCTAGGATAACGTCTAGCACCTCCGTAGCTTGGTTATATCTGAACAATATAATGATACATTTCAACTACCTGCCATCTGTGAATTTGCTAATTTTTTTAATTTGCGTAGTTATTGCGGCCGTAGCGCCATCTATAGCGCTTATGTAATTAAAACGTGTTTTCCAAAGGAAATGAGATACTTTACTGTGAATAAAAAAATGCCCATGTCATTCCTACCCCCCAATTGTTTCAATACCAAAAATAGAACTGTTACTGTGTTTTGATATAACATTACTATTAAAATAACATGAAGAAAAAACCAAAAGAAATTTAGACACTTTAAAGTTAACAAGAATAAAGGTTAATACTTTTCAGCTGCTTCATATAGAGCCGATTTGAGTTTCTCCACGCGCAAGCTATTTGGAAAGCTATCTTCCAACATGTTGATGCAAGTCTTGGCTATTGAATAGTAGTGGCAGTCCAGTGCAGCGAATGTCACCTGTTCTAGTATCACATGTTCTGTAATGAATGTACAATTTGATATTATTATCATGTATTCTAGTACATGTACTTGATTTTGAACTAATGTGTTGGTTTTTTTTTCACCGTTTAAAGTGGACCTTTAAACTAACTTAAACTGCTGGGCCGGGTCTCCTCTCATAGTGAGAGGGATTTAGGCCATAGTCCATAACACTGGCCAAATGCGGATTGGTAGACTATGTGCTGATTTCTTTTTATTTATAATGATGATGAATGAAACAATTAATCCTTTGCAAATATTTTAGCAGGGGATAAATGGTAACCAATCTCTTACTTTCATTGCCCATATTGTGAAGGTCATCGGAAATGTACTCCCACAGATCCAGTACATCTTCGCCTCTCCTTTCATTGTTTTCTCGCCACTTCTTCAATAGTTCTCTTATCTCTAGAAAATTAAAAATGTGGTTAACTCAATATTGATAGTATAATAAGGTTTATAATGTCAATGGTCTTAAGTTTATATTATTCTTATATCAATATTTCTTTAAGCTATTAATTAATGTATTTTGTTATGAACAAATATTTTTTTTCCAAGGCTCCAGAAAAAATATATATTATACTTACCTGTAGATTCTGTCATAAGGATAGTTAGTAAAGCTTTAACCGCTTTTGAATATTTCATATTATGTATTCATAATAAATGAAAAGATCATCCTTACCATTGCTACTTAAGTCTTCGAATTTATTAATTTGAGACATTATTAGCAGTTAAGGCGATGTTAATTAAATGGTTCTTATCACAACTGAAATATCTTAAGAATAATGTCCAAATATATATTGCTGGTAATTAATAATTTTGTGGACAAAATAAGACCACAACCCTAATATACTCCTTCGCAGGAATGGATTTTGACACGATGACAGACAAACAATAATTGTCTCAATATATAGATGTACACGTCAAACTTAGACTAATTCAATTGTTTTTGGGATTAGGAATAACTTGTGATATTTGAAAATCATAATGATTAATTAAAGTAAGACAGTGTTATACTATTAATAAATAAAACGCACATGTAAATATATTTTATACAGTCTGGAACAAGTCATATCTTGATTATCTGTTTGTTTCTACTTCGGATTTCGTTCTACGCAGGCGGCGTTCAATATCTCTCATTATCAGTAGTGAAATGTATAGTAATAAAACTATAGCACACTGCCACGACGTGCATGTTGATATTTCAATACGTATATCGGAATATTACGTTTTGTATGTGAGCATTCTGTGGTGATGTGATGTGAACCTGTGATCGAGACGTCTGCAATATCACAATATGTCTGACAATTTAGAAATATTTTTAGAATAAGAATAGTCTTAAATAGGTGAAGTTTTATTTCAGCTTTATCAATGCAATGGACTATACATGACAAATATCATAACGAGGTAAGTCCACTAAACGCGCAACAAAGTTACAAATGTATTCAATTCTTTCTTCCTCGTATTGGCCTTTTTTATGTCCCAATGGCCTTTATCTCGGAAGTTTTGTTTTCTTTTGTCCTCCAGTAGTGCGTCGAACGAGTTTTTGGTATTTGACAGTTCGAATCGGTGTGTTTTATATTTATGTTGTGTTATTTTGTCTGGCAGATCGATAAGAAGCTGTGTTACAACAGAGATATGTATTGTTGGCCGTCCGCGTTTCATCCGAGTAGTGGATATGCGCATCGCGGACACGGTGCGGAGCGCAGCTTCGCGACGATATAACCACTGTGCACGCAACCCCAGGGTCACCCAGTGCTCCGCGACGTATTTATAATTTTATTGTCACAAGATTCCTCACCTTGAAACATGGATCAGAGCAAAGTGCAATGCCCTGTGTGTACACTGTACCTCCACAGTGGCATGAGTTTGGAGTCCCACTTGGACACACATCCAAAGGACCAAGTAATAAAGGCTCTGTGCAACCTTTCAGCAGTAAAAACTCCTAGTTATAGCAGTAGCAGAGCACCGACTCCTATGAACTCGGAGAGATCCTACCGAAGTAGGTCTCGAACTCCCGCCACAGATGATGGGATGCGGTGGACGGGATCACAGCATAGTAGTGAGAGCGAAAAGTTTTGGCGTCGAACACCGAGTAGAAATAAGTCCACTCCTTTGTCTAGTGTGTCACGGAACGTAACACCAGACAGAGTCGGAGATAGCAGCTTTGATAGTAATACCCCTAGTAACAGTCAGTATTCTGAATCATCATGTCCATTGAAGTGTGATAAAACTCAGCAAACATTTGTTCAGACCCAAATGGGATCAGATTATGATCAGCGGTACTCGTACAGAGACCTCCAGGAGGATAAAGAAGTCAAGTTTTCCAGAAGTTCCGAATACACAACTATAGATAGTACTAGCAATCTTTTTACTTACAATGTCTCGCAAACAATGCCAGACTTAAAACTACAGGCAAATCCACCCACAGCACCCACAGGAGTTTGCAGGAGGGGGAGTAATATAGTGAAACTTCTACCAAAGCCAAATTTGCTTTTAAAAACAAATCTATCTGGTGTGCAGTATGTAACACCTGGAATGAAGCCTATACATGTAATGGTACCGGCAGCACCTACGTTTGTCCAAAAAAATATCCAGAGTAACATGATAGTAACTGGGAGTACCTTACCCTGTTCTACAATGTTTGATACTAAAACCGTGCCAACGCAGGTAGGTGCCAGTCAATTTACCTCCAGTACCTTAAATCCGGGCACAACAGTAGTTACCCAAAATTCACAAATTATTTATAGAGAAATGGTACATAGCCTCAATGGCAAGCCTCTGATACCGAATATGCCTACAATGCTTCACGGCCATAATACTGTCACAAATGTAGCGCAGACCAGTTCATTGTACCAGAATGTCATGGTGGTCGATCAGTTTGGAAACTCACCGTGTATGTACCCAACTCCACCGTTAATACCAAAGCCGGGTAATACCACATTCTACAATAATAGTACATTTAAAAGTGTGTCCAGCGTAACCAATAACAAAATGAGTGTGTCATCCAATGTGAATAATGATGCAAAAAAGACACTCATTATAGAAGTCAGCCCCATTATTACATCGGTTCCAAATGTTTATGATACAACTAAGCCTTCATCTTCACAGTCCAAAGTCAAATGTCAATTAGAGACGAAGCCTAAGATTGAGAGAATAGTATCAAAATATGACATGCCGGGTTCGAGCAAGGGACTCAAAATTTTGAGTAACATAAAAGTGGAAGTGCCCGTTCAGCATAATAAGAACATGCTTAACACTGTGATGGATTTAACAGGATCTCAAGATAATGAATATTGTGACCGCTCTGAAAGTCCTGAAACGATATTGCCAGATTTAGATGACACCAGGACAAGTCACTGCACGGGTACAATTGGTAAGAGTGAGAGTTTGACAGCGCACTCATTTTCCGTAATAAAAAATATTGGTCACTCTGTGTTACCTAAATCTACAGAATGTGATAGTAAAATGGAGACAGAATTTTCTGACAGTTGCCCCATGCCCGACTTGATATGTAATGAGAAACCTTCAATATCACCTTGCAGTGAACTGTCTGAACTGGGTGATAATTCCACTGACCAACCTTCACTGTCTCCAAAACCAAAAACAGTTCAATCGTCCCACAAAAAGCTGGATATAAAATCAATTAAGAATGTGGAAAAAAAGGATAAAAAGGTGGAAAATCAAAATAAGACATCTACAAAATCACATAAGAACAACGCGTTGAGGTTGAACAATATCTTTGTGAAGAAACATAAAAAGGTATTGCAAATCAAGAATGCCAAACCCTTTCCTGTAGCTAGTTCATCAGATAGAAATATTATTATATCGGAACCTATACCTTCATCGTCTTGTTGTAAATCACCTGAAAATTTTAGTATAAACAGAGTGTCTCTTAAGGAGAAAACTGAAACAAAAAGTGAAATATTATCCATAAGCCCTATTGAAAGTATAAAGGACACCGATCACCATCACGAGTTTGATGCTGATACTGAAGAACGATCCATGGATATTGAACCCATTGTGCCCTCTTCATTGGACACCTCTGAAGAGTATCATGCAATGCCAGTTGAAGTTCAAGTAAAAGAGGAAGTGAATACGAGTAATGAAGGTGGCTTTAGCAATGAGGCCGACACGTCTAGAGGTTCAGGGGCATCAGCGTTGAGACCCATCAATGCCTTGTCTTATGCGAACATTGGAACTGGTGATCTAGATGAAGATTCAAACCACAAGGAACTCCTCGATCTCGAGGTGGCTTCAAAGAATAAACAGTTTGTCAGTATGATCAATGAGAATTACTTTGGTGACAATATTTACGCCGATTATTTCACTCCAGACCGAGGAGAGGCGTTCGACGCGGAAAAGGAGTCGAACTTAGGAAAGAACGGCACAAAAGATGGAATATACATCTGGGGGGAGCCGTCTCAGAAAGATAGCGAGGGGGAGTTCGTTCTCCCAAATTTCATCCACGACAGCTACAAGATGGCTGACAATAATGCGGTTTACCCAGGGATCGTTGGAGACGCAGGCCAGATAGATGCGGACAGAGAGAGACGTGAGCGAGATATTAAAGCGGATGTCTTAAGCGAGAGTCGGAGTGAGAGCGAAGTGCCTCTCAACATCTGCGCCGACGAGCGCATGCCACCTCGTGGGGAGCTCAGTGGACAAGAAAGTAACGGCGATATGGAGTCTCCGTGGAGCGGGGTAAGATTTTATTTTGACATGATCACTGACAATAAAAAAAAGTGAATTCTAACTATTCCCTTTGGGACGTTGTGAAGATTCATATTGTGTTTTTAGTTTTCATTTGTACGTTACAGATGTATACGGAGGTGACCCCCTCGGAGCCCTACGACCTGATGGCACGGGAGAGCTGGGTCTCCGATGGATCGGAAGCTGACACCAACGAAAAGAGAGAAAATTTGTAAGTGTCTAATTTCTATTCATAACAACGCTTTATTAACCACACTCGAATAACAAATACATGTCATTTGAAGAAAATTTTCAATCTATTAACCAATTGTACTACAGTAACAATTTGTAATATTGCCAATTGCATGATTACTAATATACACGGTGTTAGTTAGTTTTCAATTGGTTACGAAATCATCGCAATCGGCTCGACTTAACCAACAGCGGAAGAAAGAGGCAGTGAATGATTATAATCAGGTCGAGCTAGGAGTCTAGCTTTAACGTTTAACCGTTGTGGTGTGTGGATCACGGCTGCATGTTGCGAATTTAATCCTGTTAGGCGCAATACGCAACGCGTGAAGCGAAGCGGCTGCGTCATAGCCCGCGCGGGCTGGTGGGCCGTGGGGCCCCGCTGCGGCTCCGTGCGGCGGCCCCGGTAGCCCGCCGGCTCGGCTCCGCGGCGCCGGCGGCTTTGGTCTGTACCAGCTTGTACCGAAACCCTAATACCTCCACACTCCCAAACTTTAGCTCCACTCCCCGGGGAACGGTAAGAACGTGGGCCTCGCACGACCATATTGTATCGTTTCTAGGACTAGTATTTAGTCACCTTTTATAATCTCACTACATTTGTACATAGCAATGATTCTAGATACGAGTCGTATTGCAATGTCGGCTAACATTCCGCTAAATAAAAAAAAGCAATAACAAATATTTAAATAAGAAACAGTTTCAATATTATCAACAAGCTGGCGCGACGAACTTCGTGTCGTCTAACGACAAAATAAATTCTCGTTATTCCCGTGTAAATCCCGATCCTACGGGAACTCCGGGATAAAAAGTAGCCTATGTGTTATTCTGTGTCTTCAGCTACCTACACACCAAATTTCACCAAAGTTCAGTAATATTTGCGTGAAAGAGTAACAAAGATCCATACTCACAAACTTTCGCATTTATAATATCAATAGGATTAACAGGATGATAGAAGTAAAGCAAACACTCCGCACGTATTCTACGTGGCGTACCTATCCGTCAAACGCTCAATCCGCGCTCGTTTCCGTGTTGCAGGGACGACGAGCTCGCGTTCCCGAAGGGCCGGCGGCACACGTGCTCGCAGTGCTGCGCGCGCTTTCCGTCCGTGAGGGAGCTGCGCGCGCACCGGGCGCTCGCGCACGCCGCGCCCGCGTGCTCCGCCGCCAAGACCTCCTACAGCAGGATGGTCACCGCGCGCGCGATCAAGAAGGAGGAGAAGACTGACGACGGTGTGCTGAACAGTGAGTCACCATCACGTGTACTGTATACTGTGTACTGGCAAATTGAATATACTACACTATATACTTTGTACTGTATATGGGGAAACTTGAATTACATCACTCACTTTGCGTATTAAACCTGTTC
>DWEL01000153.1:0-11310 GCA_018245955.1 Myscelus nobilis
AGCATTCGAAAATGCAAGTTTCTACGTTGCGGTTGCAATAACCATTGTTTTAAACAACTAGTATCAGTTAGAAGCATGTATTACATAGCTATGTAGTTTGGCGATTATTTGTGTCCATGGGCTTTCGGTTTTCTTTATGTGTACATTTAACTATTCAACTAAATAATTGAAAAAAAATATTCAGAGATAGAAACGTAATAAATAAATACTATCCCACCTGTCAATTGAATGGACAAGATGATATTATAATTAACCTCATATTTAAATATAAAATTGTGACTAGTCCAGTCACACCTGTATATTGATATGTCCACTATAGATGAGACCAAAAGGTGAGTTATAATGTACGCATACCACTTTACGGAATTAATCATGTTATATTTTCCTTGGATACTACATATTGCCGAAACAGCTGCTTAATACACAAACCAATTTTAAGAGCTCTTTTTATCAAACCATAATGTTACTTAGGAATAAATTGATTTCTTGACCCTAAAACATCGGACCTGAGATTTTCATGGAAATCGTTAAGAAGTTCTTGATATAAACAAAATAATCGCTCGTTTGATATTGTTAGATATATTTTCAGTTCGAAATGAAATGTAAATAAAAGCTTTGTAGAATTGTATTCTTGGTAATCTTCATTGTTGCTACAGTTACCGAAGCCGGGCAGCAGGCACAAAGCGTTCAAGGCGGTCTGTGTTATCCCGATAAGCTTTATTCCAACCGTGACGCCGCCTCCGGTTTCCTGCAGGTGTTTCGTCTTTAAACCAACGTAGGACACAATATACTTCTATCGTAACCTAATCATAGACATATGAATTAATGTATTTGTTTTATCAAATGTTAATTTATATAGTACCGGGTGAAAATATGAAATATGTGTATGATTTAATAACCTTTCTTTATAACTCTATAAATCTTAAAATTTAGATTTTAAATTTCATACCTATTTACTATTTCGTGATTTCTACGTCTAAAAACATATATTGAGTCATCGCCATGTATTGTGTAGTTGTACTATTCGTCTGAGATAAACCAAACAGCAGATACAAACTACTCTTCTTGTTTCTATGAGAAACAGGGCTTTAAAAAAAAAACGAGTGTATAGCGACGAGAGGTGTCGCGTCATGTCTTTGTCGCCGGGGTAGCGCCTGTAGCCCGACACCCACCATTAGTTTACATACAAATGGGAGTCGTTTTACATAATCCATCGTATATGGCGGTAATTTGTTGCAAACTGTCTGGATAAGCAAATTGATCGCACCTTTCATACTGGATATTAGATGTCACACTACCTATGTTCGTGGATAATGGACGCAAGTTCTCCCCCCGTTTCAAAATCTTTTAGTCAAAAAAGTAAGAAATGATTGAGGGTAGCGCTAGAGCAATTTGGAAAAAGATTTTCTTTGCTATATATTTTACGATTACTCCCCTGTACCTGTTCTTTTTTGCTCTAATAAATGTATTCCTATTGAATGGTTTGTTCAGACGGTTACCTTCATATGTGTAAGTTTATTTCACTCGAAGACTTTATCACATACATAGGTAGGTACACACAAAGAACTTTTGCTTGAGTTTACTGAACAAGGCATAGTTGTGCAAGCGTGTAGTGTTTATCTTATGTTCTCACCTATTCTGCAAATACTGTAGAACATGCATGAAACTCTAACTAGTATGGTCATAGTGGAAGCATCCAACTACACCTGTACACTCGTGTATATGCGTCTACCTGTTTAAGTTTTGATACTTTTTGTATCATTCAAATTTGTAACAATATAGTTTCACTGTGAATTCATTACAGTTACGGCCAATAAGTACATAATGCATTTTAAATACACACGTTTCTTATAGTCCTTCTTATTTTTCATGTAAATAGTTAATATGTTTGAATCTAAACTGTTCTAAAATACAGGTGGATAAACAAGTTATAAATGATTAGCAGATAATCTTTCGTACTCTATTTGCTATTTGTTTTTGTTAAATTGTATAATATGTGGCAGATAGATTTCAGGAAGGCGCGGTTGTGTTTTAAATTGCCTTTAGGGACAACATTGGATCTACATCTAATACATCTCTTAGTCCATTGGGAGGCTGTATCTTTATTCAATCGGCTAAACGATTGAGTTAAAGTGAGCGTTTAGACACAAGACTGCTAGCAAGCTCGTGTTAAGTTAAATATATACAGAGAACGCAAGGCGAAGCAAGTTTTAAGAAATGCACCTACATGCACTTAGAGTAATGGATGTTAGATTATATTGGAAAATTTTAATCGGCTGCGCCTCCTTTTCAAATAAAAAATATTGTACTACATTGTTACCTAAGATTTACCCGTATTATGTAAGGAGAGAGAGACCTAAGCGCAGTAATGGTAAGTAAAAGGTAAATGAAACATCACTAATGTTGGACATCTTATAGATATCTATCTACCTATATATATAGGAGATTTACAGCAATATATTGACTCATCACGATATCTGTGGAACCAGAAGACCTAGAGACTTGAAATTTGGTAGGAATATTTGGTAGGATTTTACGGAATTACACCAGTAAGGGTGTTAATTATAATTTATATAGCAAAGCAACGTTTGCCGTGTCAGCTAGTATAGTTTATATATAAACGCTGTAAAATAGCAAATGTAAAATTTTTAATACTCTATTTTATAAAACAATCTCCAGCTTTGTTCTCTCGGTCTATATTACAAAGCCGATGTAAACCTCGGGTGTACAAAAAATTTTGAAATAATTATGTGCAATTAATCTGCTTAAGTATACCTAAGTGAATTTTAGTGTAATAGTTACGCGATACTAAATAATTATTACAATTATAAGTGCATTTCCTTAATTTGTGCGCAGTAAAAGGCAACACATGGATTGAATTCATAATTCTGTTAAATCTTTTAATTTACCCATATTTGTGCAAATAAACATGTTCGTCTTAGTCTTGTAGCTAAATATATGTTTTTGAATACTAAAGACATTACAAATATAAATATAATATAAATGTGAATAAATTTGTATTGAAAACATGACCATGGGAACGCATACAAAACATAGTCGAGATATTTCCAAAACAAGAGGCTAACGAACGTGTCCGGCCGCGGGGCGACCCCGCCTCGGGAAAGTGCCGCCATTAACCACAATTCTACAGATGCAACCGCGTATGAATAATAAACATATCTGTTGGAACATTGTGTCTGGCGTTGAAAACTACTGACTTCTTTGTGACCCTAGCATTCAAAACCGTTTTAAGTGCATACAAACCTACAAACGATTGTATGATCGTACTTGCACTAACTGCGAATGCAAAGAATTATTTGATGTGCTAGTGTGACCGTAGTTATCTTTCTTTTATTATTAAATATGTAATATTTCACCTTATTTAATTTTATAATAATGTAAGTCAATATGTCAGTATAAAATGTGTCTATGTATGTGACGTAACATAGATCCCGGAAAACTACAAAAATGGAACATAATAACTAATTTATTTTATTTATAAACAGATTGTCGGCTTTCAGGAACGGATCGTGGCACCACTCACAAGTTGAACCCTCCTCCCGCCCACAAGTGGCTGTACTATAGAGGAATCATATTTGCGAAGACTTTATCCGCTTGAACAGCGCTTGTCTGTCATCTTATTTCCACTTATATACGTATTTCTTACACGAAGAATATATCCTTCAATCATTTGAAGGAAATAGGCAATGAATGTTTATTGAAATAAATGTGGGAAAACTTCTGTACCGAGTTATCGGTCACAACAACTTGCAATGTTTGCATAAAGCCATAAAATAATCGTTTGTATGAATAAATAGATAGATACAGTATACATATATACGTTTCTTATTATAACAAGAACATCTAAGCCGTAGTCTACCACGCTTATCTGAGGTTTGGCAGAATTTACACGTTTAAGAGAACATTACGGAGACGAACAACTGTACAACGGGCAAGTTTGCTCCTAATATTCTTTATGTGCACGAAATTTTTTAAAGTTAACAACGCAAGACACAAGGCGAATTACAGACCTAGGGAATGGATGACTTAAATACAATCCACTGAGCTCTTGTTGCTTATTACTAAATTAATACATAATCAAATACATATAATAAGAAAAATAAATTGGCATGTTTGTTGGAAGGAATTAATCCGGACGCCCTTTATCATTTATATATGTGTATATATACCGTAACAATTTATCACTCGATTTCTTTTCTAGGTATTACGAATCATTTGTTGATGGATAGACAAATCCTGACAACGTTGCTAAAACCTTAACAGTAACAATAAACTGAAAATATTTATAAATATTAGGACTTATAAGTTATTTGTGGCTGAGGTGGTGAGGACGTGAAACTAATAATTAATTTAGCCCCCATAGCTTTAAGTAAGACTCGATTCTAAGTATTACGGAATTTTATTTTGTTTTTCTCTTTTTCGAACAAATTGGTCGCCCAGCGACAATCTTTCAAATAAGTAGAAAAGCTCTTTTTAAGTGCTCAGTGTTAAAACAAATGATAAGGTTGAAAGATATTCTAGATCGATAGTATTTTTAAACTGTAATCGTCACAACGATATAAGTAGTGAAGGGTGGTAGATGAGACTCTTGTAGCGCGCCAGGTTCGTATACGGTTGCCTGGGTGCGGTCGCACGCGCCACTATTTTACATATAAATGGACGGCGCTGCGTAGTCCCTTTAGCAGAATAGCTCAAATTTCTACTTCTCATGTGTGCGTTAACTTGGAAATATGATATTTGTGTAAAATAACATAGAATTATATGAGACGAGTAATGAGTCTGTCCGAATATATTGCATATCGATTTATACTAACGAGGAAAAAAGATACCCGACAAAAATATATTACTCATCGCCGCTGTTAGTACGTAAAACGATTATTACTGGTTAATTGGCACCCACGAGCACGGCTGGCTGGCTCCAATGGCACGTCACTATTTTACATATAAATGGACGGTGGTACATAATCCCTCTAACACAATGGCATTAATTTGTTTCACAGCTAGGCGTGAACGTTTCTGTAGCGAATGAATCCTGTTGGAATGGCACGGAAGCCATCGTATATCGGCAAGTGCAAAAGCTGATGTTAATTGAAAACTTTATTGAGTATATAAAGTAATTGGTTCTGCAAATAAGTAGTATCCCGACTGAGAATTGTACACCAAATTTTCAAACACGAACTTTAAGCTCTACGCTCATGGAATTTTGTAAGTATTGACATGATATCGCATCGTCTCTAGCATTACTTGTGGAAATTACCGGTATATTCTGCGGCAATGTTAGCTCGATTCCCGCGAGCCAAACTGCGGCGTTGTTTAGTTTGACTTAACAAACAGAAGTTAAATTAGTAGGAGTATTTCCAAATGCAAATCCTGAGCACTGAGAAGGGGAACGTGCCACCTGTGCTGACAGTTCGCGTAATAGCTCGGAACCGCCGAATTAATTTACAAAACTCCCAACCGTCTCGAACAAAACAGTTTTTGACGCCAGTAGTTGGATGGAGGGAAACCCTAAAAGTGGTCGCGTTCATAAATAAATGACGTTTTGAAATTATTTCTTGGTACAATTTTGTGTATACTGTTAATAAAGTAACATTATTAGGAAGATACGTGTAACACATGTGTTTATATTGTGTTATTGAATTTGTTACTGTGAGAAAAAAATATGTCGCACAATTTCTAAATCTAAAAGATGTCAATTTTGTTCACCCTTTTACAATTGCACTGTTGGACACATTCTCTCCCTCGAATATCTTCTCGAAATGAGTAGATAGAAGAGCATAGTCTACCTGCTGGCCAAGTGCGGATAGATGACTTCACACACCTCACAAAATTTATAGGAGAACTGTAAGATGCGCAAGTTATTTGTAGGCAGATTTCTTGTTTTTTTCAAGCCCATTTTTGTCCACTGTGGAGCTACTGGCCAAGGGTGACCTCTAATCATAAGAGTTTAATTTCTTTACAATCACTTTCAAGTGCCAAATATTTGGCCGATATCAAATACAAACAATGTTTTAAAACTATATGTTTTAGCGATTTAGTGAATACACGTCAAGGCTACACCTTTTCACGAATAGAATAAAAAAAACCAATTGCCAATAAATTTAATCACTTGCAAGATAGAAAATTACGGCTGTTGAAAGTTTTTTACAATTACAAGTTTCTCGATGCTTATCTTTAATAAGTTTACTTTCAGTGTAATAATCTCTGTGATTCTCATATCGCAGGATGTCTAATTTAGTATCAGATGACCAGGTACCAAGATAATATATTATTATTAACGTTATAGGTACATTACCACATTTTATTATTATATAATACAATTGTTATATTGTGTTTAGCATGACATAGATTTCTTTTGTGAAACAAACCTGGTTATGTCTGTCCTCATATTATATGTTGACAATGTCATGCGAAATAGAAGGTGTGCATTTGACAGCTTGATATTTACGGACAAAATCTATTAGCGGTACCTATTTTTGCCCTTCGCCTTGTAAATTTTGATATCCGTTGCCTTTGACACGGAAATGACTAGCTTTGGACACCACCTACATGAGCGTATCATTTATGACACGTTATATCGTCGTAAGATTAATCATACGATGGAATAGTAAAGGTACATGTTGTTGCGTTTCGAAAAGTTTTGCTTCGAAGAACGCATAATTAAGTCTAATTCACTTTACCTTAAACGTTACTTACATTAATGCGCCTTAGCTACTACACTAAAATGTTTTATTTAACAATATAGCTAATAAAGTCATCATTATAGTCATAGCGTTGATCTTAAAATACCTACGTCAACGCTTTAATGATATATTCATAAATACAATTTAAATGTACAAAGAGTTTTAATCCATGCATTAACATCTTTTAGTTCCGAGTATTTATGAGCTTATACAAAGCTTGCCGATTTCACTGCCTTTGACAGCTTAATTATGCTCGTACCCTGTGTATTAAAGCTCGTAAATGGTACAGAAAAAAGAGAGTTTGTTTAGTAATATTAGTTTATTTATTGTTTTATCATTACATGAAGCAATATTGTTTATTTCATTTTAAGCTTTTATTTTAAGTCACTTTTATCTCCTGTACCTACCTGTGTTATGTGCAACTTAATATTTTCATTTTAAAATATCCATAAATGTGAAATCAGTGTATTTTAGTTAGTGGGTGACGTAATCATTACATGAATAATGAAATTTTAATTAATTAGCTCGCAACACTAACCAGTATGCAGCCAGAACAGACCAGCAAACATAAAACATAAATGCGATAGCATCATCGGCAATTCCATTACGTATTTATTTTATTTATTGGAAATATTTTCAAACTGAAATGCGGGTAACAATTTCACACTCAAGCTTTTACGAATTTATTTTAAAACCACCCTTATTTAACTTCGGTCCCGTATTGATTTAATTATCGCCATTTAAATCTTACTCTGGACACTCGCAAATCTGATTATTGGAACGAAATTAACGCATTATAAAGGCAACTTTTGAGCAGATTCCTGTTAACATAATAGATAAAATTTGCGTAATGGCAGTTCGCGACACAAATATTAGATTACTTGCACAAAATAACTGACAAAATATAAAGGATTAAGAAACAGCACAACGGAAAAAGTATTTAAAAGTAACATAATAAATCAATAACGAGATTATCACGATGACATATAACTCATCTTATTAATATACATACGTCACTTATTGGTTGCTATAACAATATTTTATTTTCCACACGGCCCCTTACGATTAGGCACCCGTACAACTGGGCAAAGATCGATGCGTTATTTGATCGAAGGAAAATTTTATCAACAAACATCGAATGATTTGTCGTAAATTAATGCCCCAAATAACTGCATAAGGGTAAAAGTATTTCGGATTAATAGGATGTATAGATTAAATTAAATTAAATTAAGTAACGTAGAGATAGACCTTAAACTTTTCTGCAAGTTATTTTTAATGAGGGCAAAAAACATGGGAATAAACATTTTAGTAATGTTGCCAAATTTATTTCTTAGCATGTACTACTTTTCGCTTACGAATGTCATATGGAGTCTATTCATCATCGCCACATCGAAATAATACTTAAGCAGTTTCAACTAGGATGAATCGCTTTCCCAGAACTCGCCCGAGCCGAGCGCAGTTCATTTCCTGTGTAATTACTTTCATGTACAAGTCTCCGCGACTCCTTCCTTCAATTATGCTTACGCTCGCACAACGTACTGACTGTTGAACACGAGTACGACCGTGCAAACATTTATGGTCTTGTAATCTGCAGTTTTTCTTGTATCCTACATTTGTACATTTAAAAATAATTGCAGTAAGCAAACAATATTTACTATCAATAATATATGTCATAAAAACTTTCTAAAAGTTTAGTTCATAAACTTTTCGAAAGAGCATCTTCTATTATAAATGAAACACAATGTAATTCACAACAGTGGTGAATATACTGATGTATTTCAACACATATCTTATCCTAACTAACAGAGCTGGTTTGTAATGCTCCAAGCTTGGTCAAAACTTAGAGAAGTCGATTTGCTCAGAGCATCATTCGCTTTAAAAATACCAACAGAAAAGCAATATATAAATTCTTCGAATTAAAATTTATAATTTTCATATCTCATGTTTCCCTCCATAATTAAAGATGAATAAACAAAGGTATCCAATTATAAATATGTACTCCTCTCTATATCATTCGCTTTGAGCTGAATCAGGATAAATATCAGCATGTTTAATAAGAACGATCTCCAGCGGCGCGGCGGCGCTGCAAACAACTTTGAAACTGGCCGTAGCGCACCGGGAATGACATCTCTTTGAAGATAAAGACGCGAGATAATTTTGCACATTCATACCGAGACTCCACCTATACGTACCTACCTGTCATGTTCTTCAAATTAACTTTTGATGCTTTATGTAACTACTGTATTTGTGGGACGAAATTAGGGAGACTTTTGCCAGTAATAACACGGTGATTGAGTAGGTACTTTGATCAATCAACTGGTAATTAAATTGATATCATTTTATTTGTTTCAGTTTATATTCTAATATGTTCTATAAATGCTATTTAACCTTTCTAGATTACCTGCTTACAGTAATACAATGCGCAACGTTTACAAAAATACGGTATATAGAATGAGCTTTTCATTAATATCCTATCTGCAAAATCAATCGCTATTGAAATGTGTTTTTATTCCATTTTTAAATACGACACAAAATTTTAAAGTAAAAATCACAACTGTAAAACTTAATGTCCAACTGCATTTACTGCACATAATGAACGTCAAATATGACAGCCCTATAGACAAATTTGTCACTACAATTATGTCAAAAACAAAAATAATCCCGTCATCTATCTGGCATGTGACGCACCCCTGCAGTTAGTGAATTGCAAATTTGGGGAGATTTATCTACACGTATAGGTTGGGTGCTCAAATGGCGAATGTTAGAAATGAAAGATTATAGACTGCGTTGTGTAGGTGATCAGACAGGCGGGCGATGTTTTGGAAAAGTTGGAAAGAGCGAGTGATGTCGGTTGTCATGGTGATAATACCCGCTGTGCGTAATAAGCCCCGCGAACGTGGTTGCGATGTCGTTGGCTCACAGAGTCGAATGTATTATGTACGGCGACGGTCGACACCTTAGCAACAGGTCATGGATTATGAAAAAAAACTCAATGGCAATTTTTACACTGATTGACGATGGTTGTCGAAGCCTCAAAAGATCTTTTGAAAGATGAATTTATTTTGAATTGACTTAGAGTATTAAAAATACAAGTTAAGGTTGATATTAGTTTTTATTGGCATAGTATAAAAGAATAGGTATACCAATTATTTAGCAGCAATATCGAATTTGAATTTGGCTAAATCCTAACGATCTTATATGAATAATTCAATCAATCAATGATCAACCACAGATAACACAGATAACCACTGGCACCCAATAAAAAACCTCGTAAATACTTTCCGATTTATGAAATGTTTAAAAACTTTAGAATATTTATAATACTTATGTTTTGTGATTTCACATCTTCAGCATCAATATCAAATCAGAATAAAGATTATTTTTCCATTGAACTTATTCTTGGTTTATTCGATTGTAGGTAGATTATAACTATTTTTGGGAAGCCCAACTTAACTTGATATATTACATTTAGTAATTTATAGTAAATTATATTTTGTCAGAAATGCCAGATTATTTTCACACTTGTATTTATTAATATTAGTTTCAAAAGTTGAAATTAAATAGGAAGGAAAATACAATGTATTTCATATGACGTAATTATACTGTAAACATAATAATAACAGTTTAAAAGCGATGTCTATAACAAATGATACGGTAGAAACGAGGGATACAGCAGCGGCGCGGCGGCGGCGGCGAGCGGTATACTCGTAATTTGACGCTCGCAGCGATGTTTAACAAAGTCACTCATGCATAACCGAGCAAAAATAATTAAAACGACGTCACCCTGTTTGCGAGCAAAGTTAGGCTCTTTCGCCTAAAAGAGAACATAGAGCGCTGTCCAAAGTTACGTTTTAATCAAACACTGACCACGCCCATGGCTGTCATGTTGCCTATTTATGAGTTGTAAAGGAGCTCCGTCGGAGGGTTCACTTTGTGTGGTGTATGCTAATAGCGTGAATATGGCACGTGATATACAGTGACATGTGTAGGCCTCGAAAATGAAATCCCAGCAGAGGGCGACGCTTAAGTGCCAATAACGCGCGCGATCGCTAGCCAGTCGCACTGATCACGGTAAGCCATAAGCTATGAGCAATGCACAGGTTTATACCGTCTGTAACGCACACCACGAGCGTTTAATTTACCTTTAAAAAGAACGGCCGATGATTTTCCATCGTATTACGAACTTCAGTTATCTATATCTATATTCGCAATGGAGGCAAACGTAAAACTTTGAAAAATTAAGTAAAACGCCTAATTTGTAGATGTTGATATTAATGCATTATGCCGAATATTAGAGAAAACTAACTACACCTAGATGAAAGATCTTCTGATACTTTGATTAACATTTTTACCAATAAACTCACGATTTCGCCAGTAAATGAATCAAAATGTAACTTATTTCAAAGTTTTAAAACATACGTAGTCACGAATTTGCGGAATTATAATTATAATGGTTACCGAAAAGATAGTATTACATAAGAACATTATGTATAATGCAGGATCCTACTCCTCAACAATTTAGTATTGTGAAGTGAAATTCGGCGTGTAGCTATAAAGTATGCATAGCGCAAAACCCGAGCGAATCTGTTCCAGAATTTATGCGTAA
>DWEL01000154.1:0-11307 GCA_018245955.1 Myscelus nobilis
AGTGTGACCACACATTTTAAAATCATACTTAATTCTCTACTTTTAATGTTACCTATGGTCAAATGTGTCTTATGATATTAAATTAAGTTTTGTGTATTTATGTAAATAAAATATCCTATTTATTCATTGCATACGATCATCCAAAACTTTAGTTATAAATGTTTCATAATATGTTCTGTATATAGACACTTTAAATATAATATCTATACATTATGTACATTCAATGCATTTACGGCTTCTATCTGATGAATGCAAAGGTGTTTTGATTACATAAGTGTAACAATTTTATACTATTGTATTAAGTAATATATTGGTCCTAAAATATTCAGTCATCCTTGTGTTTATTGAATATTTTGGTTTTTAAAACAAATATTTAGATACTTATAGTTATTCGATGCATTGACAATTCGCAGATTTATGATTTTCCGAATGTGTTCAATAGAACAGCAAGTTCTTAGTCATAACAATGTAATTAAACTATATCTGGTGACCTAATACTCTGGACACTTAAGATTAACAAGATTGTAATGGCAGACTCCTGCTAATCACTTTATTATTTCTTTATAATACTGCTTTTTATCAGTGATCTGTTTTTTGGTGTGCCTTCTGCGGATTTTGTTATTAACTCGATCGTAAGCGTGAACTACAATTTGTATAGAATTGAAATAGCGCCACCTAGTGCCAGTTATGGAACTAACAATGTTCGCGAGTGTGAGTTTTTTACGCGCTCAATAGTAAGCGTCGAACTTCGACTAGCACTTGTCAGTGAAAAATCGTGTGTGCTCGGTTCTTTCGAGAGCTTAGCGAGTTCCAAATACAAAATGTTACTCTCGATACGTAAATGTGGTGCCGCCGCGCGCCCGCCGGCGACACTCGACGCGCTTGGCGTTTGCTCGGTTTACGCGGCGGTAAAGTCAACGTAATATTTTTGTTGACCTCGCCCTCGGCACATAGAATACAACACAACACTACTGGAAAAAATCGTATTAATATTATAAATGCGAATGTAAGTTTGTTTGTTACCCTTTCAAGTGAAAACTACTCAACCGATCATCATGAAATTTTGTACAGATGTTCTTGGAGGTATTAGAAGTAACATAGGATATTTTTAATATAAAAAAAAAATTTTTTTTTCGAAAAATGTCATTTTCACAGGAAATAGGTTTCAATCATATGAGCGCTATAGATGGCGCCACGGTCGCATCAACGGTGCGACGTGTGGATATGACAAATACTTTAACCACACGGGCGAAGCCGCGGGCAACAGCTAGTGAAATATAAAATTGAAATGTATTATATTAGTAAAGACACATTGTTGTAAAAATGATATTAGTTTATAAAAGTATTATTAATTTTTTACATGCAGCGATATAAGAAACTACTATTTATATTTGTCATATAGTTAAGTTTTGTTATGATCTTACTGCGCCTTCCATAGAATAGTATAAAATATATTATAGAAATAATTGTATTTATATACAGTGACGATTGCCTTATTATGTAATGAACATGTATCTTTTGCCTTATTTTTGTAACATAACAGACCAATAGTTTGTGAAATAAAACTTTTCTTCATTATTTACATTGCCCAGAACTATATAATTAATTTGTTAGATTAAAAATTCTTTAATAAATGCAATTAATATCACCGGCCCACTAAAAATATTCTTTCAGACTGTAACTTTGAAGGGACCGTCCCCCCTCGGTCGGCCGCCTTCAACAGTGTGAATTCCAAAAGACTGGATGGCACGTCATTTTAAAATTCCAAACAAGCAATATAGTTAAAATTTAATATTCTTGCCTCCTTGTCTTAATCGTATAAATTGAAAACAACGCTACTGATTCGTGTAACTATGCATAGCGATTTTCATGTCAGTAAACAGCGCAACAGTACTTAGCTTATTTATTTTTATTTCTAATAATTCAGGTTTTCTGTTGTGATCGACACCTCCACTACTGTAATGTATCTAATGCTACATTTTGATATGTAGTGAAGTAATATATTTTTCGAATTTGTAGGCAGCTGTCATTTTGTGTAGGTAGGTATATATTACTGGAAATGTCTGCTCGGTATTCTAACAAATTGAGAACGCGCGGGATTACGAAGCTCACGAATAACTATTGAACGGTCGAATATGGAAGACTGTCCCCTCGTTTAGGGCTTTATTGACATAGGTTAGTTATAGGTGAAGTGATTTTATTTATACATTTCCGGTAATATAACTGTTACTTAATTATCAAATTTATTGTGTAGTGTTGTCTAGTGAATAATTTTATTTTACTCCGGTCTCTGACACTTCGCCTCACCTAGAGGTCTCGCAGGAAATAAATATGAATGTGCATTGAACATATGAGTAATTTTTATTTGGCATTTCAGTTTCGCTTATCCTTTGTATGCGACAAGACGTAGGTATATCATTAGGCAGCATCACGAGTGGTCTGCTGTTCATAGATATCCGCAGTCGAAGTTGAATAGGACAGTCGGTGTTCATTAGTTGGTCAGGATCAGTTGACCTGTTAAAGGCAGTTAGCATACAATATATCGGGCTGTGTCACAATGCCTCGTTACTACCGAGGACGCTCGCATCTAGTATACTGGTAAACACCATTCACCTTGGGTTTGAAAGGTGAAAACACTATTTTTTTATAAAAATCGCTTCATGATATAAAAAAATATAGGTGTGATGCTGCTTGGGTCATAGGCTGATGTAAGTAGTATAGTTAAATTAGTAGTAGTATGGATATACATTTCACGAAAGAAACTTGAAAGGAGAATGATGGAATAGTTGAATTAAACACAGTAAATCAACAACAATAATTTATTTTCCACACACAGGTACGTACATTAAATACAAAACGAAGTGAAGCTAGCACAGCACATATTTTGGAAGTTTAAATTAATTGCTAATTTTATAATACATATACGACAATAGCATGTAACTACAGACAAATGCTAAGTAGATTAGATACAATATGTAATAGGTACTTAATTAGATCGACAGTTGTAATGCCCGCAATGAATAGATCACACAAAAGCGTGTAATGTTTATTCCACTTTGAACAATCACAGGCGGAACACGAGAGGTTATAAATGAGTATTTTTTTTGAAGTTTCAAATTATTACATAACAGTATAAATGTTCGACATTTCCACAAAGGGCAGAGAGGTTTATTTAAGCGGGTACGATTTTGACCGGTACGCAAAGGTCTGGTGCCTCGCACTGTCTGTGAGAATAATTTATCCTCCTTTTATAAATTACAGATACCTTTTCTCATACTCTAAATTGTTAAATAAAAGTAATCGTTAGCTTTTATTTTGTTACTTTTTAATAACCTTGGTTTTGTAATGAAAAAATCATAATATTCTCTTAACTGAACCTCCTTACGAAAAAGCCATTGTCCGTCAACGAAAAATTAAAGGAATTAAAAAACAATCAGGTGATCACAAAATGTCGCACCCGCTAAATCCGCTTTGCGTTTTATTTATTAAATGTTAATATAAGCGTGAACTCGTTTACGTGCATACTGTGATTGCAGACTTATATAGAATTAAATATCCAACGTTTAATATGAAATATATTCATGACTTGCGAATAAAGAACCATTGAAAGTACGTTTAAATTTTTATAGGTACCTAAGTTGGTAAATTATGATAATTATATAGACTACTTGCAATAGTTGAAAACATAGGTGTTAAGTATTACACAGATATTCGATATTAAGTAATAGTAGGATTATTTCGTAATATCAATAGCACTTCAAGATAATATGTTAACAGAGTGAACAAGCTATTCCTGTACAAATATGGAGCGGATGTTTATCGAGTAATTCGATTAATATGATGAAGCCGCTGCCAGCAAATTTGTTCTAATTTTAAAGAGAATATATCATACACGTACCTACTGGCCTCGAGTAGGAAACCATATAAAAGAAACAAGGTGAACGGAAATATAAGTCTGAAGCCTGATAATATAGATATTATGCATTCTGAATAACGGAGCAAACGCAAAAATGTTATATTATCTTCACTGTATACAATTGTCTGTATGTATATTTTATGAAGCATACGTAAGGTTTTCCTAACATGTGATTGTTACAAATAAGATAACAGGTTTCGTATAAAAATACGTCGGTAACAATAGGATTGTTAATAAAGTCATTTATATATTAATTGATTTATTCAACTTAATATTTGCCGCAAGTTTCCGTACTTGGAACATTTTAAATGAATACCTACTTGATCTTAATTGAGACCAATCTCTATTTACCTATGATTTAGTTAGATATTTTTACTTGATTGCTTTGAAAGAATAAAAAAAATTACAGTCTCGGGCAATTTCCATTTTTACGCTCACGCCTTACCCTCATATATGTACATGATTCTAAGCGAACAGAACGTTTGACGTCATAACCATACCTCCTTCAAAATGTAAACAAATCCCGCCTCGGTGTTCGCAACGTAAACTTTGACTGCCATAATCTTTTTCAGTGCATTACTAATCGTATTTTAATTCCTACAACAAAGCAGGCAATGCGCTTTCTTGCAAATCAATTATGTATAAATATGTATAAGAATTTATTTTAATGTCTACAGTACAATAGCGGTTTTTTTATATAATAATTTTATTAACACATTTAAAAAGGGCTGTATATCTTCAAAACATTAAAATATGCATTTTACATATATATTTTTATAATTTTTAACATATGTGTAATTGGTAAAGTATCTGTGATAATTTACAGAAATATAAATTGTGATATTTTTTGAATAATACTTAAGTGAATTGATTATAACATTTATAACAATATCTTAAAATAATCTAATATTTTATCAGTAGAATAGGAATGTGCAAATTTAATATTATGTTAATATATTTAATAAAGAAGAACTAGAAAAATAATTTGACATCTGGTTGACTATATGGTAATACAAAGGTAATAATATCATTATATGCTTAGACTAAAATAAATTACAGCACAATCAGTAGATTAGATGAAATATGTGTGACAGCTGTCTTAGATATTTAGCTACATGAAATATGCGAGTAGTAACGCTTCAGTGAGTAAACATTATAGATTTAATTTAAAAAATGTTTGCATATGGAACTATTTCTTTACTGCGTACCATCCTGTTGCAACAGTACAACAGAAGCGTGTATGTATCGCCTACACATCAGATCGTTCATGGTATTCGATTACCTTTACTTTTTATTAACATACCGGTATAGCCACGGTAACAAAATTATATTTTGTTACAGCACGTTAATGTGCCCTATAAACGCTAAAATGCTATATTCTAGTAAAAGACGCATTTTATAAATATTCAAAAGCAATATGCATATTACCCAAATTATTGGTATATTTTCATACAATTCATAAATGTGTTCAAAAGTAGAAATATCGTAATAATAAGAGAATACTGAATTTTTATACTGTCCAAGAACCTAGTTTGAGTAGTGGAACCAAGTTCTCATGGAAAAATAACATTATCGCCTACATTAGGTAAGTATATAGTTTTACGGAACTCTTATATTACAATATGAAATTACAGTAATTATTAATAATAACTGACTGCGGTCAAAGGAACGAATATATTGTATTCTATACACATTAAAAATACAAAGCATTAAATATTAGAAAAAAGAAGCTGTGATTGACATAATATTTTCAGATGATCACTCTAATTGAGGCGATTTACTATGGTGTAATAGATGTGGTATGATGGGACTCAGTAGGGGAACCGTATACGCCGTAATAATACGTAACCACCGTTGTTAGTGGACCGCAGGAAATTACATATTATGAGATACAATGAAGTATCTGGAATGTACTCACGTTCGTATATAGCGCAATAAATTGTTCACCGTGGAAAAGCACATCCAGTCAATTAACAAAATTAATGAAAAATAATTAAATATTATGCTCCCCGCGATTTAATTAAATGCAATTGGCCAATTAAAATGTTACGTAGCCAGTGGATTTTCTTTGTTATTGGCAGTGCGCTTTTCACATCGTTTGTATAAATGCGTATTTATTACGAACCTAATGTTGTTTTTATATTCATCTCAATTGTACGTATAATAAACAATTCCGACGTTTAAAAGGCTACGTATAATTGTGATAAATAAAAAATCATTGTTTCGATAATTCGAGGAAGGGAATTGATAATATTTAAAAATGTTTTTTTCACTCTTTGAAAAATGGGAACGGAAAAATCTGTAATACTGACATTATTTTACGTGTATAAAATTAAGTATCAAGTTGGTTTATTTATAAATCTAGAGAGCGGTCAGTCCCCTACTGTACATAAACCTAATTAACTCGAGTTCATGTACTTATTATGATGAGGTCCGCCTCATCTAAAGTTACACAGTCCTTAAATTGACGGATATTACTCGTACAGAACAGCAACGGATAAAATGAATCGCCCCAGTAGACTTACCGAATATTAGATCGGTCACTGTTGTGCCATTACGGTAGTGCAGCCAATAAAATATTTCGTTATTAAGGTGCTAATGGAAAACGTGAGGAACCTTTTGAATTTATAAAATAAATATGAAAAACGCGTAAAACTGATTAAAATCCTATAACCTAAATGTAACCGCAGCCAGATGAAAGCGCTCAATTTCCAAACACCTTAATCTAAAATTTTATAACACTAATAAAATATTTACCTATACGATAGGTAGGTACAAACAAATAACAAGAGATAGGTAGTACATGTAATATCCATAATAATATTTATAACTATGACTTAGAAATAAATAAGAATTTATAATATAAACATTTCAAAAACTATCAAGTAGTTGATGAATAAGAAAAACTACACATCATTGAAGGCATGTCTCGTTCCCTACGTTGACACGGTCGGGGGAGATTCATTACACTAAAATAGCGTATGCAGCGTCTAAAAACTTACAAGCAGATAAGTATAACATCATGCTATAGTGTGAAGTAACATATGTAGGTATATCATTTACTTGTAAAATACTACTGGATAAAGCTACACTGATACTGGCTAATATAAGCTAGTAGTTAATCAATACGGTAATACTCGTATTTAAAAAAAAAAACAAGCAAAAAACACAAGTGAATCGAACGCCATTATTTTCAACTTTTTTTGTATTGACATGGCCAAATTTGCTGGCGTATCTCAAATATTTACGCTGACTACTGTAACATTCTATGAAAACAAGGTTCTGTGTAGCTTATTCGTCTCATTTTAATACATTTTCATAAATCATGTATCAGTGCATCTTAACACCAGTTTTACACATTATACATAAGACTAGATAGTTCATGTGGCTTACTCAGGTAAAAGAGATTCTTATGTTTCGTAATATCAATAGAGAATTGTTTAAATATAATTTTAATAACTGAGTAACTAAAAACCGACTAATAACAGATATAAAAATTCATCATGATACTTTGTAACTGTTTGACAGATAAGATTAAAGTTGAGACATATTATTCAATTATTTATATACAAAAACAACAACACATTAAATAATTCTAGTATGTCATGTAATAATAATATTACTGCATTATATTTCTCGTGGATTAATTAAATCGCCTTCAATTGAAATGTTTTTTCAGTGTGTAATTTTCATTTCCATAACCCTTAAAAGAAATAACATTAGAAAAATTTTATTAAAGTGAAGTCTTGATTAAATATAATATATGTATATCAAATAATTTTAACGTCGGCCACGAGTTGCGGGGGAGTTACTTACCGGAGCCAGCAAACGGCGCGGCACCAAGAGCCTTGCATTGCCGCGCGCAGCGCGAACGGCGCCGGGTTGCTTTAAGTCGGCCAAATGGGAAGCGTAACCGTCATTTAAAACGGTAGCCAAATTATTGTATTTCTTACTTATGCGCCCAACGGCATAAATTTGTCTCGGTGATAAACCACAATTATGGTACACGCTGATGTCCTTTCCGGATCCATATGCCGCGTGAAGAATTACTCCATGATCAGTTATAAGATTGTTTAAATGTGCCGCCTTATGTCCCAATGGATCCGTCGAAAAGCCATCCGAAAAGAATACGAGGCCGTGAGGAAAGTTATGTTCAGCGAGCCAAGACACAACTTTTCTTTGTTGCATATCCGGTCGACCGGTTATATAAAGGATTAGATATCCTAAATCTTGCCAAAATCGCACTACGTCGACAGCGCCAGCCCTCACTTTTGGGTCACGGCCAGTAACAGACACGCTGGCCGTAAACGAACCATCAATACTGAATACTACGCATTCTGTTTGTGGAGGGACAACTGCTAGGTGAAAATTGCAATTTGTATGATCACCTCGTACAACAACACGCATTGGATAAATTCCGCATCCAACACTTTGTTTATCCGAAAGAGTATAAGTAATCCTCCCTGTTTTGTCTGTAACAACAGTAGATAAAAGTATCCATTCGCCTGCCGGGGGATCTTTAATCATGTGTACGTCAACTTTCTCCCCAGTCAAAGTAATCATATCTAACGGCCCATACATGAATCTAGCTGTAAACGTTTGTGAGCATCCTTCCTTTACTATAACGTCATTTGCTCTATGATTAGCCGCGACATTTTTCAACTTTACCGAGGTTCTTTTTCTCATCCATTTCTCTCTCTCTTGCCCGGGTTTAAACATAGAACACTCTTTATCTTCAGAATGGCCATATAAAGCCAAATCGAAATGGCCAACTTGTCTTAATATAAAAGCTATAACATCTGAACTTTCCCAATAGCTAGCGTGAAATAAATGCGGAAGTGCATTGGTAGGAAAATTTGCTAATCCTTCTGGACAATACAGTGCATAATCAAGCCTCTTTGATCCCCACCATTTCTGCTGCAAAGCATTCATCGTCATTAGTGGTATATTATCAACCAAGCCACTAATGGTGCTTTGCACAGAAGCTTCAGAAAGTCTTCTTAAAATAGGAGTTGGTGGCATTTGCAAATGATCACCAAATAACTGTGGGTGACTTTGTATCAATTCCATCAAATGATATGGCTGTCCATTACCTAACGGGTATTTAGCATACCTAGCAACATTAATAGGAGGCAAATCTGTGAATCTAGCTGATAACAATGGTTCTAATCTTGATGCAACAGGATCTGTGGGATGAAATAGATTATAGACTTGTTGCGCGGGTGGTTTAACTATTTCTTTAAATTTATCCTCGGATATTTTTCTAGAGGCAAGAATAAGTGATAAAGGGCTGCCAAAAGTGAAGAAGTCATTAACTTCAAATTCGAACTTAGTTTGACTGTCACTTGCAGTTGATGATCGCCTTCGGGGCGTAGGCGCTTGCAGGTGAGGTTTATTTAAATATTGTTCTGGCTCATTAGGAATAGTTATTTCGGTATCCAGTATACTGTTTTCGCTATCATGGCGTGATTGATACTGGACAGTTCGGCAGAGTGCGTCATAGGCAAGTACAGACCCCATGCTATCACCTACTATACACACTTGACCATTAAATCCCTTTCCATCCTCAGATCTAATAAATTCGTTATAAACCATGTTTGCTGAATTAATGGTTTTAGTTATAGACTCTGAATACTCAGGTGAATTTGTAGCAATAAGTGGAATAGCACCGATAGGTATTAAATCGTTTGTAAGTGAAGGTGTTTCCATAGTAGAAGGTGAGCAATCAAAACTATAAGGACTCAATGTGGATAAAACTCCGAGAGCTTCAGTGCAAACTGATGGACAAGAAACGAGCTTTATCGTAATATGACCTACTAATGTTGGATAGTGCTGACGCATAACAGATTCGAATGCACCCTTGAATGTTGTTACATCAGATTTTTTAGCTGTCATATCCACATTAGCATCTAAAACACTTCCAGCATGGAATACTAATATTAATACTGTTGTTGAACAGGAACCATGTACTGGTGTATCTGGACAGCCGTCAATACTGTGATGACTGTGTAATCCCGCTCTACGTGAACCCCTTTCGGAAGTAACTCTCTTTAAGAAATTAGGATTAAAGATACTATCTTCCTGACTTTGGTCAGTCTGTGTGGGTGAGACATCAATATCACCCTCGTCTAATGAACACATAGAGGACCATTTGTTAAGAGTGGATTCGCAATCATAAAATTCATCTTCAGAACCAGTTTCAGTTTCCGATTCTCGCACAAGTGTTTCCATTCGCCAACTCGCTACTTGCGCATGTAGGCTCTTAATAGAATCTGAGGAAGAAGACCGTAGATTTGATTTAAGTGAGCTCTTATGATCTGATGGAGGAGTACTGTCAGGAGACAAATGTTTCTGAATCCTCTTCTCAACTGCACTTTTTTTAGTGGTAACTGGGGTAGCAAGATCCTCATTTTTCTCCAGACTGCTCATTGTGGCTGCAAGTGATTTAGAATTTTCTTCGGAAATGTCTTGGTCATCACTAGTATCTCCTGCCATTTTTTTCTGTAATGCTAACTGCGTTTGTCTTTCTATTTCTCGTATATCATCCATTGTCAGACCGTACCATTCATCTTGCCAAGCCCAAGCTTGCCTATGAGCCCTAAGCATAGTTTTTCTTAAGGCAACATCATGGATAAATTTTTCCAACTTAGTTTGCATGCCCCAATAGCGAAATTCGACTCTACAGAGCTTATATGCACACATTAGGGATTTTCCATTAGGTAAAGGTTGGGGTTTACCTTTTACTTCTTGCCAATAGTCGTCTAACCATGACTCAGAGAGAGGGCCTCTCTTGCACTTTTGAGATATAAATAATTTTGGGTCTTCTTCTTTTACATAATCTGCTCCATACAACTGATCTTTAACCACATCGATAATATCTACTATTCTGTTTTTTAGATCACTTCCACTAAGCTTAAATACATTATCCTGATGGCCATTATCGGCAAAATAGTATGTTTCTATTTCCAATGAGAATTTCTCAACAAATGGGCAAGTATATCTTGTCTTCGTATATGGATAAGCATTCCATGCTTCTTCAGAAACAGTTAGGGCAGATTTAGGGAGCAAGCTTTTGAACCAGCCAGGTAAGTGACTACCAACATGGTAAATTTTTTGAGTATACTGTCCACTACCACCAGGTCCATTATCATATGGCTCATTAACAAGGATTTCTACCCCACTTCCTTCACCAGAACTCTCTTCACGGCTTTTCTTAGCTATCATATATAGTTGGGCGATTCTGTATTCCTCTACAGTGAGTGGAAGAGGAATACGGTACTCTTTAATCAACATCTTGAATGGGTATTCTATGAGATGAATCAAACCTGGAACAATCAAGAAGGTCCATTTATGATAAATTATTATAATATAGCTAGTGTTTACCCGCAGCT
>DWEL01000155.1:0-11307 GCA_018245955.1 Myscelus nobilis
TGTAGGTATTTACTCAGCTTTTACTGACACGTGCTTCTTTAGAAAGTTTCGTATGTTTTAAAAATTAAATGATAATCACTTTAAGGGGAAAGATAAACATCGTGTGGTAACCTCAACACCTTCGTTTAGCCTAATGTTGTCTTAAATCTGTGAACCCTGCTAACCCACACTCGGCACACGATGGTACTCTATATCTTACATTTATTTATTTTAGGTGGGGACCTATGTCTAGCAGTTGTACAATAAAACTTAAACAAACATAAAAAATATAACAGAACTTATGCAGAATAACAAAAATTATTATAAATCTAAGCTATTCTCCATAAATTGTAACCAAAAGTGAGCATTGCTGTAAAATATTCTCATAAAGAAAATAAATAAAGAAATAAGAACAATTTGAATTGATGAGGATATGAAAAACCTTTTAGCTCAGATTGCGTACGATAATTCGAACATAAGTGGCCGCTATAATAAATAATTCAAGAAAACGTTACGGAATGGCAATGGGAACGATTTGTGTGACGTCATACTTTTGTATTAAAAGATCGTACTCGTGCCATTTCATCCATCTTATTAGTAAGTAATCATTATACGACCTATACCTATGTAATTTGAAACTTGTTTTAGATATCTCCAATTTTGCTCTATTAGTTAATTACAATTGTGACTTTCCAGAAAGATTATTTTTTTTACGAAGCAGGTAAGCATTTCACTTCGACTCGCCTAATCACACAAAATTTACAATTCAGTGTAAATATGTTAAATATATTTAAATACGCCGTGCAATTATTTATGCAAAATAATAAAATACGGCAAATTATAATTCATGTCATTTAAAATATTAGATTTTCTTTTTGTCAACTGTGTCGTGGCCTCTAAGAATAAATATCCAATATTTGTTCTATAAAAATTTTGCTTATACGAGTCGGGCGTGATTTAAATACGTTTAAGTAATAATAGTCGAACAAATAAGTAGGAATATGGTTAAATCCTTTGAAACTTGATTAAACTTTCTCGAATTATACGTAATTGAATGTAAATATTGTAATTCCTACGTTGTCTCGCGTAGACACCACAATGCGTGGAAGACATGTATATAAATTTCTCTTCAATTTAGTTTGTATGGAACTTTTGATACTTCATATTTGCTGTTTAGTTGTCACGTAAAATACTCGTATACCTACTGTCTCAATCTAGATAATATGAGTTTTGAGAAATGTAACGGTATGTATAAAATTTAGTTTATTTGATATAACTTACACAATAACTTCAAAATTGTATTTATATGCGCGACGATTATATGAAACTTGAAAAAGTCTCAATTAATGACAAATTTGTATTTTCTGTATTTCGGTTTAATGGGATATATCTACATATGTATAATTAAATTTTAGGATTGGTAAACGACTCATATTCTTATCAACAGACTATTATCGCAATAACAGTTCATTTAATATTAACTACAATTATATCTATCGTTCATTATTATTTTTACATTCAAGTAAAAAAATCTAACAAGCGCTAAGTAGCTTTAAAAATATTTACACTCCACAGAAAGCTTTTTAAATATACCTTAATTCTATAGATCGTAATTACAGTCGATTATCACAACACAAAATCTCTCCTACAGCTGTTGCTAATAAGAAATCCTTTGTTCTACTTTTATTTATTACCAGTAATAATAGAGGCAAGCTTTCCTTTTATAGCATTAACACGAGCTAGGAACTAATCTAACGCTGAAAAGAATAGTAGCTAAGAAATACCTCTTTATATGGCCATTATCATAAAAATCCGAGGTTATATATTACCCAGTTTACTACTGCGGTTAAAATGTAATTAAAGTTACTGTCCAAAAAATAATGCGGCGATCAGTCTTTTGCCATTACTCTTTGTTCAAAACAGGGCATATTAAGTCAACAGTTTTAATTGTAACAAGTCATTGCAATACTCATTTTTTCCCTAACTGCCGTACTAACTATTTACTAATTCCATGTTATTACGACAGACTGGCCGATAACGCTGGTAAAAGCTTTCCGTCGCCAACAATAGATTCAGTTTTGTAAATACATAAATTATTACATATTTTCAACGGAAAACCTTTATGCAGATTCCGTCTATTAAGTTCAAAGTTAAAAGCTTGTTCGTCCAAATTTATTCAGTTAACATCAATAAATTACAGTATTTCAAAAGTGCTATGGCGGCGGCAATTGTGAAAGGACTGATTCAATTTGATTTTACCATTGAAGCTAAGTAAGTTATTGTAAGAGTCTACGAAATTGTCTAAAAATCAATATTTGATGGAACGTTTTAATAAAAGTTTAATAATATTAATAGACGTTTCATTAGTATTCAATTCAATTTTAATTTACACTTCTCAAGCAGGATTTTTGTTGCGGCGTACAAGTATATTCAATGGAAATTAATTTAACAAGCTTCGCAACTGCAATACCTGTGCATATTTGTGGTTGAAATGATGACCACACCATTAGAATTTATCACTTCATATACATATAATTCGAGTATTTAAATTTTCCGTGAAGTCTAATTGAAAATAGAACTTTGCTTATCGTTCTACGCAATCTTAGTATATTTTGGTTTGTTTATTGTAGAAATGAAAGTTGTCAGTTATGTACCTACTTGTATGGAAACATTAATTTCTATTCAAAAAACATGAGTTGACCTAAAATCAGAATACGTACCGTCTTGCCTGTTTTTCTTTGCAATGGAACGATATGACATAAGGAAAATTCTTACTAAAATTGGTACGAACGTATAAACGATAAAGTCCTTGTAATTCGAGAGAAGCATGGTTATGATTCTTGCAACAGGAAGTTTGATACCTACTTAATAATTTGAGTTCTCTTCCGTATAATTGAATCGAATATACTACCAATTTTTTTTCGGAATCTGTGTCAGTGTGCATAATAATTCTTACGATAAATAAATTATGTGTTCAACTAAATTTTTATGTAGATAAATAAAACATTTTAAAGTTTATGTAGTGTAATGGGTGATTATTTATTAAGGGTTTACAAAAATATTAGATAAACTACACAGATTAAGATACTCGTATTTCATACAGATTACTTGAATTAATTCATATAATAATGGAAAATAATGCACACGGCCATTTTATTCCGTACTAGGCAAAGATTAAAGGGAGAAAAATTGTAAGATAATTTTCCCCGAGACAGAAAAACTACTTTGTTTACATGACACAAATATGTACTTGTCCTGTAAGTAAACCCCGCGCGAACCTGCTACCAACGCTTAGAATTCATTAACACCACAATAACCCTAGGATTTAGTCAAATGTAGAACATACGTGTAAGAGATATTACTTCAGATTAGATATGTTAATATCTAAAACTAATATTACGGTAATAAGGCATAGTCAAGCTAACATAGGGCAAAGCGTTATGAGGACCTCAATCCAAATAACACCTATCTAGAAGATGTTACACTACAAAAATAGCACATTTACCGATTTCTCGTCGAAAGTACAGCAGTTTTTTACCTAGGTGTCCTCCATATCAAAAAATAGGACATAGTTGACAAGGTACACTTACTATTATGGAGAGGTAAGTACATTGTGTGATATGTCTAATCGTACTCGTATTTCTAGTGTTATCGTACTTAATTATGTGCACTGCGACACGAAAAACCTTCCTAGCAAGATTGGGTGGCAATAATTCGAACCTAAGAAGCCGATAATAATAAATTATTCAAGAAAACTTCCACAAGCGACGACGAAGTGGCGCTATCTACGAGTATACTCGTATGTATATGCGACTTAATTTCTCTACATACGTATACTTAAATAGATATTTTATATCCTCTTAGTGCCCTTGTAATTGAAATCTATACTTATCAAGTTTGACAAATTCTTATTAATACCTGTTACTAACTAATTTCATATTAACAATTCCCTTCCCTATAAGAGTCTCGTTACAGATGTCAAGATGTACATTTGTCATATCTACTTTCGTGATATTATACAACCAATTAAGTAACCGCTAGTATATGTTTTACCTTTAAACTCGCAGCTCGATTCAATTCCACGCTAAAGTAATCTGAAGGATCTCTTATGTATGCAATCATTTTAAGTCTTACCGTCTAAAGGCCATCCTCATTTCGCGACTAAATGAGGCTTTGAAAATACTTTTTTACAACGTTTCAAAACAGATTGCAAGGATACAAGTAAACGGAAAATCCGTTGGTCACAAGTTTTTGAAGCGAACTATATATCTTTTGCAGTTTACGCCTGTCTTGAAATGATAATAGACGATTTAATATTATGTCTGCATCTTGTGTAAGAATTGATTGAAATTACATTAATTATCTAGCCATACATAAGAAACGAGCTCAATAGCATAACTATATAACTACAAAAATATTATAACTATGATATTGACTCGTTTTGCGTTACACTAAGTGTTTTACGGTGACACAGTTGTGAACAACTTAGGGAGGAGACCTTGCATGTCATAGACGCTGTCACTAGTGCTAATTCCTGATGATTCAATAAAATCGTATGTATTACTGATTCGTAATTTATTATAACACAGGAGAAGTTTGTCCGATACAGTACTGCATACTAGCAGAACAAAAAAAACGAAAGAATTTCGCCTATTTTCACTTTGCAATATTACTTAACGCTGTGTATAATTTGGTTGGAGCTTTAATTTGTCCGGAGTTCCGTTTGAGATACCGAGATCATTAAAAATGTTTCAAGTGTTTCCAAGGTCCTTTGTGTCCTTTTCTTGTTACAAAATCCAAGCATCCAAAGAAATTCTTGTTTCATTAATTTGTTTCTCGCGAAAACTCTACCCTATTGATACATTGATGTATGGCAGACGTCTCTTGAATGGTTTCAGAATTGTGTATAATTAAATTCAGGATGACAATTCTTTGCCTGTATTCAGTTGGTAATGAAATAAGGTTCTTTATGGTTCTGGGGTCCTCGAGTTTTGGGAAATATTGAAATTACTCTATCATAAAGTCCGAAATAGAACACATTTTGAAGAAAGTACGAGAAGAGTCCTTCTATAAGTTACCTACTAACTGAATGTAATGTAACAATTCAAATTTCTGAAAGCTAATTGAATTGCAATGTAGAATTTGACTAATTTAATTCTCTCATTTCAATATTATTTCTTGAAATTCTAACTGAAGGTACGTTCGAGGATATTCGAAGTATACAAATTAAATTGGTATTGATGAACTATGTATTTTGCAGTCCCGCAAAGCAGTGTGCCTAGACCTAGATCACTATACTATAGTAAGTTTCTTTCGTACCACAATAATATCAATGACTACGATATTTTACCTACATATTTTGCGAACATTAAAATAGTTGTCAAAAAATACAAATAATGACTGAAAACTTAAATATACATATAATATCATAATTAATCATTACACTATAAATTTCATAATCTACAGCAGCGACTTAGATATTGGCTTCGTATCTATGCAAATGTAGAACTAAAAAGCCTTTGTATACATAATACAAATTAACTTTGATTAATCGTCATAGTTATGACACGAGCCACGCAGCATCTGTGACGAGCGCATTATTTACGCTACTTCCGCTTTTGCGAGCACAAGTTAAACAAAAGGGTGCTGTTTATAATGATATCAAAACGTAAACGAGTCACTTTACTTATCTAAGCAGGTGTAAATATGTATACATTATCTGTACAACATTGCACATATTTCAACGGAATCCCATGAAAATATCATATTTATCTGCTTATTTATACTTTATTGTAACCTAGAAGATTAGAAAGGGCGAACTTAATTCCGCACGGCATTCTCAACCAGTCAATCCTTGGGGGATGTCTAAAGGTTGCGGTAAGCGATCCAACAAATCGTCCCAAATCAGTATTTACTCGTAAGTTCATATAAACATAATAATACGAATGCGTTACATACTCGTAGGTATATCCATAGATGAATATAAATTAACATTATAATATTCACATGCGATACTTACAAATGCTTTAAATAGACAATTTGAAATAATTTTTATCCTTGGAAACTGCTGAACTAGTTTGCGAAATTGAAATTTCCCAATCATTTGTACCGCAAATCGAAACTGCTGCTTACGACTCACACGCTACGGTTTGATTATATCGCGACCACAACACGCTAGCCCGCATCGATCGGTAGAAGCAGATTATGTAATGTTTTGAAACTTATCGTTGCTATATTGAAACATCAACGATATATGAAAATTTGCTATGCAAACACTAGAATTCAACACGAGTTTGAATACCTTTTGATAATTCTATTTCATTTTTTCAACTTTTTACTATTCCGCTACTTTTATAATGAGAAGGTTTCTGGCTATAGTTTGCCTCGCTGATCAAGTGCGGGTCGACAAAGTTCAGAAAAATCTTTCGTAACATGCTGCCAAAAAAAGTGTTCAGTTTTCTTCACAATAGCTTCATTCACCAACAACCAACATGTCAATTTTTTCTTCCACCCACGCTCCATACTGTTAGTCTAACCTAATGCTCTTTTAGCGATAAATTGCATATTGTCTATGCCTTCTCTTCTATCTATTATACTATTTGTGGTATCCTATATTTGCTGTGCAATGAAGAGATATTATATTATATTGTGTAACTGCATAATATATAGCACTTTTTGTTAATTGTTATTTTTGTACTTTATTACCTAATGTAGTTTAGGAAAACGGATGATGTTGTTCAAACATTTTGAACTATAATTAACAACTAGGAAAGAAGCGAATGTTCATTCGCCCCTGTTTATTCCGGAAACATAAGTCAATGTTACAGAGGCTTTATGCTTTTCTCTGTGGGAGCTTAGTGCAGTCAGGGACTTTATTCCACCTTCTCATAATAGCGTCCTTTAATAAAATGGCGTTACACAAAGCGGTACTTACCGTACGTTAATATTTAACGTTACACGATTTAAAACATGATTGTGTCGTAAAGTAATACATTTGCAATAATATTAAAGGAGGCCTTACGATACATATATTTTTAAATAAATTGTTATTGTATTATAATTACGTGTGTATATTGTATTAAAAATGTCGTCTTTAAAACGTTTCAAATATATAGCTATGGATCTATATCTGTTGTTGTTAATGTGGTTTAAGATATTTCGCACAATACTGTCTGTATAGTTATTACTTTTTTTCATGCGCAAAAGCATGCACGGGCAAGAACAAATAAGTTCATGATAGACACAAAGGATTCGCAATTAATACAGCAAATATGTACTCGTATATTATCTTTGCCGGGTAGTTATACCAACAACTTTCTCTCTGCAACCCGACTTTTGTGCGGAAACTAAAAACCGGAAACTTTTAGCTGAACCCTGAGAGTTCCTTTAGCTTCAACGTTGCTCACCCCGCCATACTTACTTCACCCCCACCGTGACAAGCCGAAAACCTTTTAGGGGAGATTTTAATTATCAGCTCTTTCTACGCGTCTATTGAATACTGTGTTATCATGATCCAGTCGTTTTTCGCCCCGTGACTAAATAAATATGTATGCAGTATATGTCGTTGCTGCTGGGACAGTATCAGCTCGTCTGTGGCCATGACTCCGTTAAGAATCGAATGTGTATGTGTAACATAAACATCACGTGTTATGAAATTACTCAACGAATTACGTCAATTAATTTTAGGTAATACCCGTAAGTTATATTTTCTCGCTGCAATTTACATTTATTATTATGGATAACAGTAATTTTATAACATAACTAAACTTAAATAATGCGCAATTTGTCTAACTCTATAACATAAATTGTACTGAGATAAAGGATATTTTGTTGCGCACAATCTCGACAAAATTAATATAGCCTGGCGCTGGTAAAAGATAAATGTCCATTACAGATCCAATACAGAAAATATATAAAGGTAAAATATAACGCATTGCCACAGCCGACCCTCCATCTAAAGTAAATAGCATCGCAGTATTTTAAATAACGTTATCAAAGATATTGGTGTACGGATTGAACGATGGCCTAATATATTATAACAGCCTTCATCCCTTAGCCATTATTTTACTTTTTTGGTTATTTGAAGCGGAAAATTGCGTGCGCGTTTCTGAAAAACTGGTTTGTCCGAAGAGACAGCTGTGTATGAAACGTAGTCACTCGTATTTCACGACTATGCCCTTTAAGATTCACTGTGTTTATAAAAATGAGATGAAAAATTGTCGTATTACTTAGCATATTACAGTTATTTTATAGAAATGGAAAATTGCCGATAATTGCTACCTGTTTTGTTTGTTTTCGTAAATAAAAACATATTATATTTAAAAGAAATCCTAATGCTAAGTAATCTAAATACTGCCCGACCGTACAGAATTAAAGGGATACTAATAAATCTTTTTGCGATCTCGAACAACTTTTATCAACAAATTGATTACATCCGCCCGGGCTTGTGGACCTTTTTCTATTGTGTGAAGCCCTATGAAAACATTTATTATCGTCTTTTAGCTCTTTGTACGAAACCGATTTCAGGATAAATACCAACACTGGACTCAGTGTCGACAGTAGCCTGTTTGTAAATATAGGGATCGCTGGAGGCATAGACATAAAAGGTCCTTATTTTTAATTTAAATAAGCCATGACCCTTGTTTTTTCCTCGAAATAAATTTAGAACATTTAAAAACTTGTTTACTTCAAAATATTTACTTAAGTTGTAGCAATTCTTAAATTTACTCTCATTTATAGAACTAAGATATTATTATTTATAATGAAATCAAATTACGTAGAGCTTATTCAAATAATGTATCGACTGAAATACAGGAACACGGTCATAAGTGGTCAATACATATTGGTTATGTTATTTAGTACACATATTTTTATATACAGTATCAATATCGTATTCGCTGTAAATAAAGCCGAACACACCTCGTACGATTATTTCATTCACTCCAAAAATAGTCAATAAGTTAACGTCGCCCAAAGTGTTCGCCTCATTTGTAAAGATTTATGCGATTCCATTCCTTTCTTCGCTTTCAGGGAACATATTACATTCATATACCTTTAAACAGTTTTCAAATCGTTGCTTTTCTGTTACCGAATGAATACTATTTACTGTTTCCATAATAAAGGCATGATATAATTCATCAAAGGCATGATATCAGTGATTTATTTGTGGTTGCAAACCTTACTTCGTACCACGGCTTGGTTTGGTAACGTCCGCAACTGCCGGTGACCGATTTATCTGTATTCGCATTTAAATCTGATTTTTTGCCAAGATTTTTTCACGTGGGTTGTTCTACCTACCCGTAAGGGCAGCTCAGATAAATAAAAAAATAATGAGCGATATATTATAAAGTGGGTATTAAAATATATCCATTTTTCAAATAAGAGCAACATGATAAAATATTTGTTTCGAAATAAATATTTGATTATGTTTTTATCCTGTTCGCAGTATAATCCTCGAGTCAATTAACTCAATAAATTCAATTAAATATCTGTCAGATTGAATAACCCCTTACCGGGTGATAGCTTGACGAAGTAACTATGGTGAAGAGAATACAATTAGAAAATATATCCTACAAACAATGACAGAAACTTAAATGATTTATTAAATTAACGTCAAAGTATAACTTTGTTACTTGCTATGTGTTAAATTTTACCTGAATTATGAACTGTAAAGTGAATGATAGATTAGCATGATATCAAGTCGGCAATAACATAGACCACGGGGACAACTCAATTACAGAGTTTGTCCACTGCACTTCTACATAAGAAGCGGCTAGAAGTTGGTGCTGCCATAGACTAAACATGTGTACCAATAGAAGTGATATAAGATAGATAAATAGTGCTCGCTGATTACTTAAAGCTCCATTTAAAAAAGAATATAACTGAATATGTTATATTGCGTATTACAATCAGTAACAAATACGTCCTATGATATTATAGCGAATAAGTATTTTTTTTTGCGTAACTATAAATAGATACTTTCAATCGTAACACGTTAAAATACTCTTAATAATTATATTGAAACTCCTTTACGGTGAAATTCCCAAGGAAGTCAGACATGAAATTTTCAAGAAAGGCCTGAAGAAAACTTTTAAAATTGGCAACGAATTGGTCAGTATTTGGGTCTACTTTCGTTGGTACACAATCATTTGGCACTTATAATATAAGACCACTTATAACAGGTGGACGTTTAATGGTATGTTTGATTCAAAAACACAATCGCTCAACAAGTGGAAAACTAGACTACCAAAGGTGAAGTCTGATTGGATTCAGCGTCATTCTCCGGTTCAGTGATTAAAGGAAGACATTAGCAACTCATTACAGTGACTTTGCAAAGACGGCGCGCAACATACCTAGATTCACTAATAAAACATACCATACAAAGTATGTATATAAGTCTTGTATATAAATAAAATATGTATATTATGTATGTATATAAGTCTTGTATATTTTTTATTGATCGGTTTATGTAACGAAATTTTTGTCGCCTTATTTTCTATAAGTACTGATACGATTGTTTTGAGTCCGAGGCAAATTAAATATTCTTCGGGTTATAAATACCCGAATAAAATTTCATTTCTCGAATAAATACGGTGGCATAAAAGTTTTACTTTACTATTGTTGTTATTGTTAACTTATTGCGGCATTGGGAGATTTAAATAACTTTCGATCCATTACCCTTTGGCAGGGGATTGCTAAACGTAACTCTCCTCTACTAAATATCACTTTCGTTGGTCGATCGCTTATAGGGTAATGGGTTTATTTACAAAAGGTGTTAAAAGTCCTTCACGATGGGTAAGCGCTTAGTTGATGAAACCTCTAGTGTCCGAAATATCCATAATCAACAATCAACATTTACATCGTATGGACCCTGTTTGTAATCTTTTACAAAACAAATCCATTTTAGTTTTAGCTTTTTTTATAAACTATCAAACCTCATATAAAACAGATTCGAAGGTAATTTTATGTTTTAAAATACGAAATTTATTTATATTGATAGAAAACGGTACTTAAAAAAATTTCAGCCTACTCAGCCTAAATATTACTAGCCACAAAATATTAACTTTATTTGATATTTTTACTGAATAAAAAAATTCTATTGTTCTATTAAAATAAATCATTCAAATTGCTTTCGTTAGCACCAGATGAGAAAGAACGAATAGATTAGCATTCGTTCAGAATAAATTTAATTTTAACAACAGATTAATCACCTTCTCGCTCGAGGTACCTTTAAGGTAATTTCACAGAGATCGTCTAAAGAACACGGGAAAATATTTCGTACATTTTCATTTGTTTTAATCTTTCCATTAATATTTCGAAGCAACGTTG
>DWEL01000156.1:0-11303 GCA_018245955.1 Myscelus nobilis
GAGTTTTATGTGGAAAATTCCGTATAAGTGTAAACAGTACAGACATTAATGTCTGACAGTTTTATGTCAGAATTTCTGTCGTAGTCTGAACGTATTATTATGGTTTTTGATTGGTTAATTAGCCGTATAATTGTGGAACGTAATAATTATGTCGCTTCAATTGAAATCAACTCGCGGTTAAACGGATAAATGAAACCAGACACCACTTATCTGCATCATGAATGCATAGGACTGTTATTGCAAGTTGTGAGGGTCTTAACATAGCAATCGTTGGTATCCAGAAGAGATATTGTATGCCTTATTGCGGAACAATTAAAATTCATTTTTGTTTGACACTATTCGCCATGACTGTCGGTTATTGACCTTTTTCCGGTGATTACCTATGCACGTATGTGCATCACGAATAGGATTAAACGTTTTAACGTGGCGCTCACAGATATTCTAAATGTTTCAAAAAAGACCATTTATACTAGTATTCTTTGCGTTAAAGTGGTTGAAATACAAGTGTGTTAAATAAATGACACAATTTTAGATTTTATGTCTTGTTGTTTTTGACAGTTCCTTGAATTTTTTGTATGACATTGGCAATACGAACGTAAATAAGGCATATTTGTTACTTAACTGAATGGGGTACAATGTTTTTCTTTCACGTATTTATATATAGACATATTTCACGAGCATAGTATCATTTACCATTTCGTTAGAGTACATGGGATCTTAACATAATTAGAATTTAAAACAGAATTTACGTTATCGCATTGATGTCTGGCGTCCCTTACTTACATACGAGTACATACATATTATTATACAGGATCGGCGTTCGACCTCAAGAAATGCTCAATGTCTATTCACGATTGGAAACAGATTTATGTAAACCGTCATTAAATATTAGGTTGCTTTAAAGCTCGTTTGCTACGAGAAACAATAAAAAAATAACAAAAAAATCACAACTCATACATAGATCGCAAAACTCAAGACTAAAATCATTTCTCGCGTTTTTATTATATTGAACGCAACCAAATTCAAAACGGCTTAAATTGAACGCGATAATGTTGTTATACTGAACAATTTTTCGTATGTTCTTCATTTTGGCTCTTCACTCACTTCGAGGGACTGAATTCACTCTGGCAGAACGATGAACCCTACCGTTACAATATGAATTAATCATTCGCCTATCTTACGATAATAGTGCGTTACATTTCCTGGCGTAAACATGAGGTACTGCGTACAATTGTTTTATACACACACGCAGAAACGGAATAAGTAGATACGTAACACAGCCTGAATACTGGCGAACTAACGAGTGTTTTGAATTATATTAAAATATCATTATTATAATATTGTGTATGGTTTACCTACTCCTAAAATGTACTTGTTTTGTGTAACCGCTGTGACACAAATTAGGTGGGTAAGTAAATACACAATGAACAAAAAATTATACATTCACATTATGTGGCCATTATCCAGAGCAAAGGCTTCAAGTACATTGAATACTGAAATATTGTAAATAGTATTAATAAAACTTAAAAAACCGCATAGCTCAATACTAAAATGTATGCTGGACATATTCAGCTCATATAGGCTTCTGATGGACGTAAATTATACGAATGAATGAATGAAAGAATTGATCTGTAGTCAGATAGTTATATTTTTGAACGCAGCTTTTTAAAATTAAGATGAACATGCTATTAGCTTCTTTTTCGTTTATCTGCTAACCAATGATATATCAACTTGTTTACAATATGCTTTAATGACAATTATTTTAATCAAAGGCCATTTAAATTATTGAGAACTGTTTATGCGAACAATTGTTTTATCTGTTGTATTGTAGTTGCGTTTGCCAGCAGGTCAGCGTGATCTACATTTTCATTACTATAATAAAATAAAGTTAAATTACAGTTGTAACTGGCAGCTTAAAATAATCCAAGCGGTTAATTAAAAAATACTCGTTCTAGTTTATAAGCATATTCACTTCCTTTAAATTTTATTATACCTACTTGTTGATTTATGTAACAAATTACATGAATTTTGTCTTTAGGTTGGACAACTATTATAAAAGTAAACATAATCATAAAAATATTAGGTAATCGTTTTCCCTTCTTAATGATGAAATCTTGCTAATGAGCTAAAGGTGTTGAGAAATATTTAAAAATTATTTATATAAAATTTTAACGAGTGAATTTTAACTGTTGTCTATGATTTATGTAATGGATAAGATAATAAAATTCTGCCTATGTAGGACGGAAATAATATCTAGGTAATTTTAATTTGCAAATGTGATCAGTTATTCAATTGTTTAAAAGTTTTAAAAGTAATCAAAGTGATTTTTCCTTTCTTGCCTTTTGTTTGCACGAAATAAAACGCTAATCTAATGTCGTTATTCAAACAGACGAAACCTTATTTGAACGAGAATTTCTCCATCTTATTTACACGATTCCGGTGCGCTTTGGTTGGCAACGTTCGAATTTCAAATACGAAAAGGTTACAGACACGTTTCATATTTTACCTAATACGGTTCCACGGATCATAGACACGCCTGGCTCGATATAAAAATTGAGTCATAATTTTGTAATTGCATATTTATCTATTACTTGGGCACAAAAACACATCGAAATTGTTAGGTAAACACAAATTTACGTTGGTTCCAGATGGTTCTAGTAAGTTCCAAAAGAAATAAGATATTTTAAAGGCGAAAGTATGAGTATAACTTTCATTAGTAAACATAGGTGCATGCGTGAAGTTAACACAAAATCGTACATCGTAGAAAGTTGTGAAAAAGCTATGTGAATTCACAAAGAACTAACTCACAAGTCTCACAACAATGCGTTGCATGATAAGTAGTTTTTATCGACTTGTTGAAAGGCCACGCATATATTGCCACCGTGCAAGCGATGAACGATGATCCGGTATAGCTTTCATATTTATTACTCCACTATTGAATATGAGTTATGAGTCTCTCCAACAATGTACCTAAAGCCGGTAGACTCTCCACAATCTGTTTTTTCCCCTATAATTTTAATGGACAGCCCCAATTGAGTTGGATTCTCTTTTATTCGTGAAAAGTTAATTAAGATCGTTACGTTAGGTGGACATTTTTATTTCTTGCCAGCAATGGAACATGGTCGCGTTGAGACTGAGAAATAAGTATGAGTAATACACGTTCAAGAAAGTCTTTTCATAGACAATCCGTCTGTCCCTGTTTTGTTCCATTTTTAAATGTCGTCAAACTCGACACACGATTGTAAAGAAAATTTCTCGGAAAACAGACTTAAGACATCACAACGCACTAGACTATATCAGCGAGATATATTTAATTATTTTCTACCAGTGTTTTAATAAACATGCCAAAGCCAGGTATAGGTAGGTTTTCAGCTAAGTTACAGATCACAAACTTTTTGTAAAAATACTTTCTGTAATAAAAAAAACCAGTCACCATAGCATGGTGAAGTGAAATACAGCAACTTAACAACTTTCTCGTATACAACTCAATATCAGGTTCTGATTGTACGTCACCGTAAATTTCAAAAGATAAAGGTAAAGCCTAACAAAAAGCCTTACAACACTGACATGAGAAACGGCGATAAACATTTGTAAAGTGAACTTGCTTCCAGCGACTTATGAGTGCGTAAGGCAACATTTTAAAATACAACAGGAAATCAGTACAGATAACACAGCGCTTAGAAACATAACGGTAGAAATACGACTGTTAAATACAGTTGTTTAGTGAGCAATATATTTAGTAAAACTATTCGTTAGTTACTATACATGTTAACATCCGTCCATTCAGTACATGTTAGTATGAGTACATTTAATAATACGTAATAATCGTCCTTTAACAAATCGTTCTTAAACGCCACTCCAGAGTGTTTTTGTGACATAAAACAATTTTCAGTTTTGAGCATTCGTGGTAATCAAGCATATCGGAAATAAGCTGTCAGCCAGGATGCGGTTGTCGTAAAGAAATCTGACCGTTCATAGAAATGGCTGTAAGCGGTTTCGTGCTTCAGATAGCACGTTAAACAGTTGAGCCCGTGGGTTAGGTTAGCAGTTTATGGACGCCTAAAATTCTCTATGGTTTAATTTTATAAAGATAAATTTTAGGTTTATAAAAAGTTAAATATTGTTTATGATCTACTTTTATCAGTTAGACACAAGTTTTTAAAACATTGAATATAATCGACGTTCTCATTTTACAAATTCTTAATCGTCATTAATTTAAAAGCAATGATTTATTTGTATGTACTGCAGCTGAAAATATTTTGTATAGGACTTGAACAGTAGCGTTATTAAAATTAATGTGCGTTTAAATAGGCGGTAATGATAGCAGTAGTATGAATAATTACGACTTATAACGGTTGTTCATATAATCTGTTCGGCATTTAATTATTATATATTTAATCTGCATTCATGAAAACATTAAAAGCTAAATAAGTTTTATACTTTTTTGGAAATATTACGCCTTTATTTTAAATAAAATAGATTATTGTGTAAAGATTTTAACAATACATTATTATATGGCATGCATGCCTGCAGTAAATTTATTTAGGAAGACAGTTCTGCCAAGCCTTAGAACTATTCGATTTTGTGCAAGAGCCAGAACCATCTGCAACAAAGCGAAATAACAGGCGCTATAGACAGCGGAATAAATTAACTTACAAAGTTAACTTAAAAACCTGAAATTTTACAGATGGTTTCTCTAGAGCATGTAGCAAAGAAAGGTAATTTGGAAATTCCACCCTTAAAGGAGTAAATAAGCTGTAGTAACATTGTATAAACATTCGTCGGCTTGGGATTTAAACATTTAAAAGTTTAACATTGTTTATTGTTATAACCTGGGATCACATAAGTGTAATAATTTGTCCTGAATGTTATTAATAATATTCGTACACTAAAAACAACAGTTTCTTCCTTACCTAGTCAGTCTTGAAATATTCTCCCGTTTCAATCTGTCGCACCACTTCGCTCTCCTCCTTGGCTATTTGCGCTTTCAGTTTCGCCAACTCCCTGTCACGGATAACCTTCTTTGCGGCTTCTTCTTCCCGCCACGCTTCCTCCAGAGCATTGTACGTCGCCTGTTTAATACGAGCGTAAATGATCCCCGCGATTAATAAACCAAACCTAGCGCCTCTTATAAGCGGCGACACTTGCCGTGGAGCTCCAAACGACATGCTTTTCTCAAATTTTATAACATTTATAAAGCGGACGTATCATTCCGTTGCTATAAACACCATTTAAAATTACATTATCAATGTCATCGACAATTTTTTTTTAACGACACTAAAATTTGAAGCGTTTTAATGTGCAATTATTTTTAGTCCGAGCGAGGAGGTCGTTCACCTTTGCGTTTTGCGAATCGGTATTGTAGTGGACATCCCTAGCGTTAGGAGGTCAAGTACGAACGGCTATTGTCGTTTTTATTATTTTTTTTCGCTAGAATTACATTCAACGTTGTCTGGAAGGCCAGTGGCCGAGTGTGCAGCTAAGAATACCGTTTGTCTCTGGTGTGGCGACCACCAATTATAGCAGGCTGGCCGGCCGCCAGCGGTCGGTCTGGCGCAGCGCGTGGTCAACAGGAACAAACGTTTAATAGAATCAATCAACACGCATCAAATTGTATCTGCAACTTACAAACTATACAACTGCATCGGTGACTCATAGCGTAGGCTCGAGCTGTTGCACCGAGAATGAATGCGCTGTGTCGTGACGTTTACGACGTTTCCACTGCTGACAATAAAACCCGCTATTTCGTGTATACGACTCCCAATACAAAATGATTCGTTGCAACCAAATACACAGAGTTCAATTAGTTTGCTAACAGATGTAGATGCATACACATAATAATTAAATCCTTTGATGTTAAATACTTCATAGCAGTGTATTACTGTTAATAATTCCAATAATGGCTGCGGTAAAAATATTCTCCAATTCTCCCATAAGAATTCTCTAACTTGATCAGTAGCCGTATTTTTTATTTTCTTCTTCTTTTATGACCTTAAAAAAACGTAAATTGAGTGTAAGCTGTGGTTATGAGTACGCACGTGAAAATTAAAAATCTTTATGGTGAACCATAAAGGCTTTCTCTTTAAACCGGTAACTCGAGACAATAACGGTAATTGCTGGTTATTTCACCACACTATTAATTTACAAATGTTATCAAAAAATATCAGATAATATAGCAACTAGCTTATATTAAATATATACATAATATATATTACAATATATATATATATTCAATTGCTTATATTCAATGAATAAGATTAATTCGTAAAATCGATTTTTAGAAATTTGTCTTCCATGTTACAAAAAAAACAAAATTTACGATTTTGATGTCGATTACATTAATTACTGTATTATTATTAATTTTTAATTTACGACTGATGATAGGTAATTATAAACAAAGAAAATTAAATACTACGTAATTGAGGTGTAAACAATGTGAAGGAAACTAAAATCTTAAATTAAACGAAACTAAAATTCCCTTGATAACGGCCAGGAAATTAAAATCCTGTCGGTTTTCGAGGGAAGAGGCCTTATATTTTGAACTTCAAATTTTAAATAAGGGTGTTCTGGGCACTAAAAATTGAGCAGGCCGACTCGCCTCGAATGGCATAGACAAAAAAAATCTACTGAAGGTTGTATGAAAGTTTATCGACCTACATACGTAAGCTATGCTATTTTTGAGACGAGAAGATTGATAAAAACTAAATAAATCACATTTTGTATAAGCTGAGCAAGAAATCGTGAATCACAATGAAATCCAGCCGTGACTAATGAGTAACAATTATAGTTTTTGCTTTATCGAACACAAGTCGCCCACGTTCCGTTTCAATAACAGCATCCTTTCAATTTTACAACGTGACTGCTGAGGCCTTTACATTTAGATTACACCTGTGCATTACGGGCAATTGGTTTTTATTGTTCAATTAATTGACTGGCATCTTTGTCTATTTCTTATAGAACAGCTGATAGGTTCCCACCCAGGAAAAACATTTCGGTGATGATATGTTTATTATTTATGCTGTATAGTATATATATAAGGCACAATTGTTAGCTGTCCGGTTACCCAAAAACACACAATTAACTGCCATATTCGGATTGTCTATGGAATTCTCCTTATTATTACAATTACTTTTCCGGTAAAAGTGATCGTATCTTCAATATTGAAAATGTATTTTTGATCAGCACACGTACCAGATTGGTACAAACAGTACAAAGTACAAACAGATACGTACAAACAAACATTGTACCATAAACATAATATATAGCTAGCAAATATATAAAGTACAATTACACCCATTTCCCATAGGGCTAGTTTACTAAGGATTTCCATAGTTTACGATTCTGGCAAAAACAAGCTTATTCCACCTCATTTGCTTTCATCATCTTCGTCTATTAGACATACTCTTGATCTGGTCTTGTTTTAATACGAGGCAATGTTTGATCACATAAAACAAGTGTAACTTCAATGCTACTTTATTAACTTTTGCTGCAAAACAGTAGAATTGCAGCCTGAAGGGCATGCACTGGCCGGGTGCCAGGCTTTTTTTCGTCATCCCAAACAGTATTTTCGACCAATCTCAATTAACGTGTCAGCATCTTGACCATTTTCATCGGATAGTCTGAATTTGAATAGTTCGAAATACGAAAATTATAACCATAAACAATTTTGATGTTTATTTGATATTCACGTCTTGGCCACAGCATAAATATGGTGCCAATGGAAAATATTTGTAGTGTTTTTAAAAGGTGAGGTTTATCGATTTCCTAGTGGCGATCTTTTTTTAGCCAGCACTTTTCGCTACATTTTTATGTACGCCTAAAGCGTTATGTAATACTGCCTCAATCTTGCACTTCCGTGTTAACTCAGACATAATGTTTAATATTTAATCTATGTAAATTTAGTTTATTTCAAAACAGTAAAAAGTGTACTCATATGATTTCATTTGATATAGTTACATGTCATAAAATATATTTTAATACATAAAATATATCTTATATAAGTAAGTAATACCATTAGTATAACTACATACTTACATAAAATGTACCGAAATTCCGCTAGATTGTAAATCGACTGTTTATGTACGAAATTGATATTTCTGCCAGCAACAATGTACAGATCTATTTTAATGCGATGTTATATCAATGATTTTAGTGTTAGAACGAAATTTTTCAATGTATATTGAACGATCCTCGAGCAATGGCCGCATTAAATTGTTAAACTACAGCATCATTTCACTGAATAAATCGTAACATAAGCGAGAGTCGATCTCCAGCGAAATATGTGTTTTACTGCAATATGCATACGGTAAATAGGCACTGCATTATTTCACGATTGAAATATTATTTCTTTATTTTCCTTAGTAAATTATGGCAACTTAAAGATAACACATACATACCCACAGATATTGTTTATCTATATAATATGTGGAAAAACTCCTGAATTCTGAACGAATTTATAATCAAATTTATTTGTATCAAAATGTTGATGCCTACATAAATACAAACAACAATAAATTTAAAACTTTACATCTACGCAATATGTTTATAGGCTTCAATTTTCGTTATGAAATAGAATAGTATAAAATTAATTAAATAATTCGTGCCTCGTGAAGTAAATATTTTTCATGTCTTGTTTCTGAACAGACATACATTTTCACCGTATCATTTTTAATTCACAACAGACAGAGGTGCCAACCGTACGTCCAAACATCGCGTCTTCCGCCTCTTTCAAACTGTTGTAACAGACGCAAAGGTCGTGGCGAGGCGTCGCGAGTTCAATACCAGCGGACATTAGGCGGGCATGAAGTACATTCGAAATAGAATATTGCGCAATCCTCCATTGTGAGCATTGTCTGTTGTGAGTTGTGACACAGTGTGACGAGTCACGAGAGTACAATAAGGAAGATTGTTGTTAAGGAAGGAATATTATTATTGAAAACCGCATAAGACAACATCCAGCTGTCCAATTTAAAGCTTAAATAAACTGAAACCAGTATTTATCTTAAACCAGTCAGTTCTTAGTATCTATTGCAGGTGAATTCCAATAATTACATGTGTAATTAATGTAATCCACTTTTTCATTGACAATTTAATGCTATGTTTATGTAAGCTATATGGTAGGCAGATCTTTACTGCAATGCACATTAAGATTAGAGTTGAGATTTTAAACTGTAGAAAAGAAGAGATTAATTTTAATATAAGTAGAAGAACTAGACTTTTATTGGTGTATGCTAGTTTTAGACAACAGCTTAATAGGTATAGCGATATTTGTCCGTTGTCATCATAACTATGGCAAGATGCATGGGTTGGCATTATTGGATTTTAAAGGTTTGAAATTAGGAAACTAATCTGTAAACAAATCATAGATTCATAATCCTGATGATTCTGTATGTACCAAGAACTGAATATGTGAAACAAAATAGGCCGGTACAAAAGATTTTGTGAAAAATTGTACACTACTTGCAGAATAGGTGTAAGTTGTTTATGTAGCTCAGAAAAATCATATAAATGATGTGGGGAGCAGATACCTACCTACTTACCCAGTTCACGTTTATAAGGGGGTAGCTGTTTAATTTTTTAACGTAGGAGAAGCACGCTCAGTTGGTAAGGATAGACGATACCGCGTTAAGGACCTGGCGTGGAAGTGCAATAAAAATAATGACATTAAGTAGGCCTACATAGTATATGGTTCAGAAACTTCAGAAGCAAATAATTATAGAACTGGCATTTTCCTTTTTTAAGCAAAATGATATTAATGTACATATTTCATAATATATCTACTTGGAAATGAGTGCATATGATATTAATGTACATATTTCATAATATATCTACTTGGAAATGAGTGCATAACAGGCTATTCTTATGTTTATGATACATTTATTACTTATCAAAAACCTTGATAAGCAACCGGTATTGAACCAGTCTTTCTTCTTCACTCAAAACATGCTGCTTAATATTTACCCTTCCCTAGCTCTTTGTTGTCTCGTTTACACATACTATATAATTCCGATATTTGTCTCTCTTGCACTTTACTTTATTTTCCAGTCCGCATCTGTCATTCGAAGAGGGCGTTCGCGATATTAGTTGCAACTTCAGTATAAAACTTGTGAATTACTATTAGATTAATGTAAGCATTTCATTTCTATGATAAATATGTTACTTATTTGTTGCATTGTAGCGAAAACAATATCGACCGGTTCGTAGTCGCCGCTACTTTGTGTCATCGATCAATTAATTTCGCTGTGGGTGTGGTGAACTTGCTGTCAAATGTTAATCTGCGGTCGTGAAATCTCTGAATTCGGGTTTACGTAATTGGGTTCAAGTGTGAGTGTAGTGTTGTTGTGGTTGCAGAAATCGTCGAGTACCAAAACGACGACAATGACAACGCCGGCCAAGTTGTACGGACGGGAGCTGTCGACGTACGATGAAGTCGATGTGGACGAGCTACTGGCCAAGCTGTCACAGGAAGAGCTCACCATGCTCGCCAAGGAAGTCGATCCAGACGTGAGTACACTTAAAACAATCTACGCTATTCTTGACTTCCATTTTTCTTTTATCATATTTTTCTTTTATCATATGCCGCTAAGATATTAACACAGAAAATACCTTTTTTATATTAAAAAATCCATAAAAAGCATAATTTCATTTGTTCTTAATACAATGGTAACTCATTGTTTAACAGCCTGCTTTTAACAGCCATTTTTTCTTAATTATTTGTTTGTGTAATATTTGTTTAACTACTTTATTGTAATTAAAGATTTGATTACTCTTAAATAACCAACATTAATCATTAATACTTGGCTCAGTAAAAAGAATAAAACACACTGTTATGGATTTTATTTATTATCTACATAGTTAAAAATGTTGCATGTGTGGGTCTAATCAATTTTATTATCTTTAGCATTATTTGTGGCCCTTTATGGTCCAAGTCTTATCTTTAGTGTTACTAAGAAAGGACTGCCTGTTTCAGAGTACAAAGTATGCTTAACATTATTGATAGAGCTGAAAGATAAGAGCAATTCCAAATATTAAAATATCAGCAGATAAATTCTTACGTTACAAGGAATTTCCTATCACCAAAATGCTTGGTTAATCCTCTTAGATACAGACCTGGACACACTTTTTAACATTCAAACAAATAATACTCTTTATCATATTCAATACACAAAGGTCATGTATTTCATAATAATCAATTGTAAAATTGACTGGAATATATCTAATGACATGTAAAGTTAATATTCAGTGTGGCGATGCCTTGTTTGTTTAAACCATGATTCTACAAGTGTTTCCCTGCTGTGGATTTA
>DWEL01000157.1:0-11301 GCA_018245955.1 Myscelus nobilis
GAAGAAGACTATAGGCTATATAACATCACGCTAAGATGAATAGGTGAGGAGCAGCAATAAAAAATATTGCGACAACGGCAAAATCATTTATACGAGTATGGCAAAGCAACTTTTGCGAGGACAGCTAGTTTTCAATATACAAGCAGGGTAAAAGTGACTTTATAACGACTAACGGACATCTATTCACGGGCTGCGGCGACCTTGCGTAACACATTGTCCAATTTTACCCGCGACTATTTGCAGTGGTTACGGGATTAAACGATTGTCAATGTTGACGAACTGAAGTTAATTTTTAGCTTTGTGTAGTGTTACATCATAAAAACAAACCAAATCGATAAGTACACTGTAACTGTAATACAATCACGGCTGTTCCTTTACGCGATAGGCAGAGAGTACTCAATTCCAAACATCTCTATCCTTACAGATCTGACATGTTTAATAATAGTAATATCATGGAACATCATCACATAATGCCTATCTTTCTTAACTGTATCAAACGTCAAACCAGGTAGTGTATTATGGTGCGAGTGATAAACTATATAATGTATGTTTGTTAATACATGTACATTGAAATAATATTACATTCATACACAGAATGAATACTTGTGGTTATTACACAAATATTTGTCATGTGTAGGAATCGAACCTACGACCCCCGGCTCGGTGTTATCGCTATCATCTATGTATCTGTCTAAATACAAAAAGAACCACGTGAAACCGTTACAAGTAAACAAGTAAACAAAACAACTACAGTATATTTATTAATACAAGTGTACGATTATTATTATCATGTCGAAAATTGCATCGAAAACTACTTATCTGTAAAAAGCTCTTAAACATAATTAACTGGCCATGGTATGTTAAATAATAAAGCATCCAATTATAGTACAATTTAACAATTATATAACAAATTGCGATAGAATAGCGTGTACATCGCTCTGCCCCGGAAAATGTAGCATCAGAAGCAAAAAGTTACTAAGTTCCTCTGTTATATAACAATAAAACGTATTAGTTAACTTGTTACTTTTGTTTCAATTATCAATGATACGTTCATAATACTGAAGACTAAAAAAGTTTGACAAAAAAGGGATACGTGAATAATATTGAACACTAAAAAAGGATTTTAGCGTAACATGATCATAATTTTGATGCGGTTATTGAAAGCATCAATACAGTTAAGTAATGGCTAGAAGACATGGTTGATTAATATTAACATTTTTTTACAGTTGTAAGAACCGATTGTACAGATAACTATCCTTAAACCCCATGGGAAAGTCTGGTTTGCATTGTAGCTAATAATCACATTGGTAAATGGTAATATCATGGTAAGTCATATTTAGTTCCCATTCAGAGAATAGGAATTTTCTTCGGCTACAGTTTTAACTCTCCTTTCTCCCGTTCTACTCTTACTAAAGTCGTTCCGCATGCTTGTGTATTAAAGGTTCTCGATTTTCTCTTTAGTACATCTCAAATTTGACGGAAGATCTACCTCTACCGTGTCTACCATTCATGTCTAATTTTGTATCTTATTTATAGTTTCATTTTTAGTATCATTATAGTATCATTTTCTTTTTACATGCCTAAACCACCTTCATGCTAAAGGAAATAATATGTCATACAGTAGAGGTTTGTCACTGAGTTGTTTGATTGTTTGCCAAAGAAGGCGAATTCACCATTATAAGTGGTCGATTTTGTGTATTACATAAGCATGTCACATGTGAAGCGATGTTCGGATGTCCGGGTAATATATTCTTGTAAGTAGAACTCACAAGAAAGTTTATGCTGTCACGTTTTTTCAATATTAGGTACTTAGGCGTGTTATATAGGTAAATTTATCGGTAAACTAGTTGAGTATACATCAATATCTTCTAGTTTATGAAATTTGAACGATAGCATTGAAAATTTATTACGTATTATTTAGTGAAGATTTTGGACCATTATTTTCTGAAAATGTTCGTTTATCATTCTTTGATGGTGACAAAATAAAGCTCTATTTTATAATTCCATTCTCTAAATTCTGTTACTTATTACAATAGTTGAAGTACTAAATCGAATTCCCACTAAGTTAATGGCGATGTTTCTAATTTGAATTGCAATTCAACTGGCTTACAACAAAAATAAAACAAAACGAACGCTCTCGTTACTTAACTCTTGTTATTAAACTTTTATTACTTATTTCGATGTGAAACCTCAATAACCACACTTTGGTGTTTGGAGGCTTTTTGTTCTTAAGACAACAGGCCAGAGCGTTAGTTACCGCAATTATCAAAAACATTTGACACGGTCGCGATATAGTTAGACTTTTGCAGAAACTATCAATCAATGGATAGATTGTATAACATTTTGTACAATAATGTTTGATAAATTTCACAAAAGTTGTGTTAATATTTTTTATCATATCTATAAGTACTTATGGGTGCTTAAGTAAATTATTAAAAACGTTACGTTGCGATTAGTAACTACAGTAATACATTGTTTGTTATTACCTATATGTGTCACAATTACTTCGTCAAACGTGTACTAATATGTAGGTACATGATCTCCATTTCTTCGAATCAATACGTAACGCAAAGAAAGCTTGGAACATTTCTAGGTCATAGTTATTTGTACACATTTGTCTGAGTCATAAAAGATCAGGATTTGTTAGCCGGCTAGTTGAAATTTATTGTGATTTGTTGATGACCATATAGTAAGGAGAAGTTGGGAATTTATTAGAAGTAAGTGTTTAAATTGATCTGAGGACACTTGGTACGGTATGATGATTGTTACGTTATCACAACAAGAAACAATTTTAGTAAGATTATTACAAATACTTCCACTTCAGAGTTGTTAAACCATTTAAAATTTCGTTTTTAGCCGTTATTTACGATTTATTAAAAAGTTTAAATCGAACATGTACTTTTATGTAAATAAGATGTACCTACATGTTGTTCGGTCAGCGGGATTAGCGAAAGTGTTGTCGGATGCGATAAACACGTGCTCCATTCGCATGCGAAATGCAACGCGATGCGCGACGCGTGCCGGAATACAGCAAACAGCGAATTATTAGAGACACTGGTGTATTGTTGCATAGTTGTATATATTGACACAAGCTGGCCCGGCGAACGTCGTGTCGCCTTACGACAAAATAAATTCTCGTTATTTCCGTGTAAATCCTGATCCCTAGGGAATCTCAGGATTAAAGTATGTGTTATTCTGGGTCTTCAGCTACATACCAATTTTCATCGTAATCGATTCACTAATATTTGCGTGAAAGAGTAACAAAGATCCATACTCACAAACTTTCGCATTTATAATATTCATACGAGTAGGATAATGTTAAGGCCTTTTGTGTCAAGGTGCATGCTACACGCATTCTACCATTTTCCTGCACAGAAATTCAATTAAAAAAAATCACTTTATTATTACGATTATCGGGTAGTATTGCCAGTGCTAGAAATAAATAGTTGTAAAAACGGTGTCCATACTAACATTGTAAGGCGTCTAGTTGTATCCTAACAAAACAGGCTTAACTGGTTTTCAAACCGCGTGTTAACACTGTCTAGGTGATTGCCTATAGCCGTAGTTAATTTTTCAAGAGTGTCTATTGGACTGATAAATATATCTTAAGGCTATGACGTTACTTATCCATTGCCAGTTGTGTAAAAACAACCTAGATTTAAACTAAAACTTGGTTTCCGTTCGATTAGAAATTACAACTTCAACTTTTTCTTTATTTAAGCTGAAGTAATTCCTTCCTAATAATTTCTAAACTGAAACATTCCAACCGAGAACCAAGCGGTGGTTTGATGGAAAACTTTTCCGTCCTACGTAACGTCAGTCTATTTCGTTTTTCTCCCAAGTCACGGTGATTTGCATTTGGCCTTTTGTTTTGACAAAGCTGACATCAAAACGGTTATTAGGCTTATTACAATGTAATGCCATGGAATTGGTGTTCAGATCAATGTTAGACAATAGATTTATGTAATGTTATTGTTTGATTGCAAAACGGGTTACATTGTAACGTCGGATATAATACTTCTAAGTCTACCTCTGTCCATACTTTGTATCCTAAGCTGCTGAAGCGTATAGCTGAAGTGTGGAGTTCCGTCTACGGTTTTACCCATATTTATTATTTAATAAATAATCAGTACCTACATATCATTTTTTAAACAATCGTCTTTATAAAGTTGAAGTTAGATTACTAGATAGTAAAACATGTGGTAGATGGTAGAATTTGAATTATTTAAAAATAGCTAATAGTTGCGGCATAACGCCGACCTACTACGTAATGAAAAGTACTACAAACAACATTTAATATTTGAATTAACTGATATTAAAAGTCCTATTCCTATAGAGATATTCTTATAGTCCTATTTCTAGACCTGTATTTGATCGGTGGTAGCCGCCGCGTGCGGCTGTACAAGTCTTTATTAGTCACTCTCATGACATAAAAAAGTAACTAATACATGCATATGTAGTAGTGTATCAAACGTGGAAATTGAAAGTGGATTATGGAAATCCATTAACGGTAAGTTATATGAACCCGTACGGGTGGATGTAGGTTAAGAGCGCATTTCTGGTCATAATAAAAGTTTATACATAGTATTTGTATATGTATAATGCAAGCGAATGCTGTACAAATGCAGTAGAGACAATAAAAATACGATCTAAACTTTCTCATATTATCACTTCCACTATGTAAGCATGCGCTACCGGTAGATTAGAATTACACTGGGAATATAAACTACAGTTTTACATCTCGTATTGCTGTTTTAACAGTTGTTCTGGGAACTGATGAATATAACACGTGAATTTCGGAACTGCGTGACATTTAAGGTAATTTGCCTCACAATACTATTACTGGCGAATACTGGTCTGGAATTCGGATACCTACGTTGTTTTATTATCATTATCATAATTTTTATTACATTTATCAAGTTCAATGACCTAATTTTAATGTACGAGAAGAAAAATACCTGAGAATTTTATTTAGAAATAAAAAATTAAGCTGTTTCCCGCGGGCGCCTTCATAACCATTTGAATTTATTTGTGTCTTTCGTTGTTGTTGCATATTTTAAGATTTCGCAATGCTGCTGATGCCATAATGTAATAAGATTTAAAAGAAATCTGCATTAATGATTCATTATGTAACAAGATTAATAAAGATTTTCAACTAGTATAATACGTTATACTATGCTACGGCATAGTAGAGTTATTTATTATTAAAATATAATCAGCAGAGGATGTCGGTTACTGTTTTTATTATCTATTTTAAGAAAATTATATTTTTGTAAGAAGATGTATGGCAAGATTGACGAAATACACTTTCCATTCTATTTTACTTTTTTTATCACGTAACCTGCTGCTTTTAATCTCCCTATACAAATTTATTACAAACGAAGAAGTTCCCTAGTCCGTCGACATTTATTGTAAAAAGCCTTTCAACAAGGTAACTATTGTGGTCTATTGTTATTGTACCAACTTGTTGTTATAGTACTAGTCATATTAAAACATGAATTTTATGCTGATCAGTGATGTACTGAGTGCCGTGCTCCCTCAATCATAGAAAGCCTCTTGGAACGTCGCCAATCGCAGTTGCCTATTCAAGTCCCGACTCCTCGCCGTGATATCTAACTTGATTCATTATTTGGTATGCCTAAACGCTACAATAGAATTGGTCTATTACAAGCCGTATAGAGTCATTCAAAAGGTCACACAATACCATCTCGCGGTAACAATGGCATAAACAAATGAAAGTGCATCTTACTGATTCCGCGCACATTGGATCTTCGCTTCTGTGCTCATATTACCAACTGCATTTTTATTATGTAAAATTCATTCCAATCTTTTTTTTCACTTTTATACGGAGACACTAAGTCTGCAGTGATGTATATCCAATTAAAATTAATATTGAATACGATTGGGATCCATAAATGTGAAACTACATAATGTTTTAGAGATAATTTGGAGAGCTACGTGATACACAAACAAGTAGGTTCCGGTCCTATATTATTAGAAAAAGCATTCGCAGACTTATTCTTTAAGTTTTATGTTTAAAGTTAGAGGAAAGAGAATAATAAAAATTCTTTACTACAGATGAGAAGTATTTTTGTAGTACAACGAAACGAAGTTGTATCCATGATGGTGAGCATTAAAATACCGGTGGTGTAGGTGCTCTCGTTTCGTCAGCCGTCACCTTACCTGCGACGCGCCGATAAGTTCATCAAACCGTGATCAGTGACGTAACACTTCCGGCCTCTAAGTATTACCTCATTGTTGGGCTCGGAAACCCGATGGTTCGCTCCCATTCTTTCAGCCGGTTCAGTGAAAGGGTCCTCCGGTACACTTTTACCCTCCCGACGGCGCCGGCGCAGCAGCGGGTGCGCGCAGCCGCTCGCCGTCTTATAAATTCGGTGAAATCACTGCGACATCACATTACAAATTCGGCGGTTGTAGCAGTCAGCCGTCCGATCAGTGTTACATATATAGTTTTGTGTTGTGATCAAACATTCGAACAGTGATTTAGTTTCATCCACGTGACTAGCATTTTTATAAGCGAACACAATGAAATTCACGGTGAGTGCGCGATTGTGGAGATAACTCAAAATATTAGCAAAAGTGTTTAATTAAAGTATTTGTTCTATCGTTCGTCACTATTGCAACTACAATAATGATACAGTTATATTAATTAAATAATTAAGTATTTCGTAATGAATAATTTAAAAAACCAACCACGCGTTTTGTTCTTTAAATAAAATAATATAAAAGTGAAAATTTAAAGGCAATTAAGAATTTTGAGTGTAAATTAATTTAGAAGTTAAATTATACAGTAGGCATTTTATTCAGCTTAAAGTAAAAGCGGCAAAAGTGAAATTAAATTTATAATGAAGGCTATATCTTCAACAGTGCCATGCGGGTCCTCGTTTTTAAGCATGATAGAAACTTGTTTTGGCTTCCCGCCGGAGTGTTTTGCATTGATGAAAGTGAAATAAGATATAAAAATATATATCTATAGATTCTACATTTAATGTGCATTAAGAAAAACCTTGTATTATGATGCTCATATAAAATTGTATTATTCCATTACAGGTTGTATTCGTGGTCGCTCTTAGTGTATCAACAACATGGGCTATAAAAGCTAAAACTGAAGAACCGAAAGATAAAAGAGAAACGCTCGGAGGATATCCGTCGTCGGGACATTCTCTGCATAGTTACCAGGCGCCATCACTCGGTCACGAGGGCGCGAGCGCTATCAGCGTCGGCGCTGGGTACAGTGTCGGCGGCGCAAAACCCGCCTTCACTTATGGAGAACCAGCCGGCCATCAAGGGCCAGAGGCTACGTATCAAATCTCGCAGGAGGGTCTGCCAGCTAGCGGCCATGCCACATTACAACTTGCACCTATAACTCTTCAAGCCAACCACGCAGGACTTGCTTCTAATGACTTATCACAACTTATGAGTCAGCTTTCTCACGGTCTCAACACTGGAGCAATTTCGATACCTGGCGGGCAGGATGCAGTTTATCAATTTGGAGGACAGACTGCTCACGGTCAAGGCGGTCAAGAACTATCCTTTCCTCAGTTCACATATGGAGCTCCTAAATTACAGTACAGTTTAGGTGAACAAAGTCACGTAGGTGTACCATCTTATGCTGCAGGCACCAAGGGTCTTGGATCTTACGGATCTACGGGACCTGTACTATTCACTCCATCAGAATCTCAGGGTGCCGCTCTAAACTACGGCTCTCCAAGCTCTGGACATCTGTACCCCCAACCAACCCTTCCCCTCGGTGATTCAGGACATGCTCTGTCGGGTCTTTCTTTAGGAGGCTCTGCACATTCATTTGGTGGATCTTTAAAGCATCTCGGTGGCAGTTACGTTCCCCCGAGCAAGGCTTCATTTAAACCCTCTGCTTTCTTAGGTACTTCAGTCCAAAGTGAGGGTCATGGTCTATCTGGAATTTCTGGGTCATACGGCACGCCTTCATTTGGCAGCTACCAATCTTCATCTGGCAGTCACGGGTTATCTTTGGGATCAGGTCACGGCAACAGCGGAAGTTTCGGAGGTTCTTTGGCCGGATTTGGTGGTGGCTCTTCTAAATTTGTTGCACCATCGTACCTTCCGCCTAAGTCCGAGGGCGGTTTTGGATCCTTGGAATCAATTGCAGCTTTCTCGTCTGGCGGACATATAGCTTCTCCACCCGGAACAACATATGGAATACCTACAGGTTCATATTCATCGTCCAATGCCCACACTGCATCTTCCAGCCCTCAATATTACGTGACCAAGCATTCTTCGCCTAGCAGTTTTGGTCATGGAAGCTCATCTTTCAGAGGGCCAGTTTCTAGCCACAGTTCACTAAGCTCTTACTCATCGGGGCCTAAATATATCTTTGGAGGTCACAGCTCCCGTTACGGTTCCCCTAAGGATGCTCAGGGTGCCTACAGTGAAAACTCTTACAATACTATTAAATACAGCGAGGAACTCAAACCTCAGAACCATTAGATTGTTTCTGTCGTGGGGCTCCAAAGTTACGCTAGTATTACAAAGGTAATACGTTTTCTTGTAAATATAGAGTAGGCGAAAGAGGCGTGTGATGGTCAATGGATACTGGACAGGAAATGATTGTACGGCTTGAGCGAAAGCTTTGAGCTAGGAGTTCTCCGGTGTTATCTATTTACGTACGTTCCGCTAATTAGCAGCGCGAGCGACCGCTTTGATTCTTGCCGTCAGTCAACTGTGAGCGTACGTGTTTCGGATACTCTCAAGAGTGCTTTCTTTTATAGTAATTTGTACGTAATCATGTGGTCGCTATAATGACCACTGCCCGCTCTGAAAGTCGTTTAAGTTGAACTGCACATTATTTCTAAGAGGTTCCATCGTCACATCCCCGTGGTATAAATGCGAATATACAGTGAATTTCTGTAAATACTATTAATTTAATTTAGATATTTATTATTAATCGTTTGTGTAAGTTGTTGTTGTCAATAAAATGTTACCGAAATATTTCTTTTTTATTGGTACCTATTCCTTCTCTTACTGTAACAGTGTTACATTCACATGTTAAATGTTCGTAACGAACAAAGCTATTGAATGCATAATGTAGGATTTACGAATACGTATCAGTATTGTAAGTACAGGAAACACGATAGTGCAGCTTAAGTAGTCTGTTGTAAGCTGGCATCGTTTTCACTTACAAGAAAGTGAAGTAAATTCAAATTGTTCGAACATCGAACTCAAACATTTTTGGTTTTGAAATGCTTATAATTTCAGTTTAATGAAAATTAAGTAATTAAATTAATATGTAAAAAATATGAAAATCTTGAAGAGGTTGTATCTATACTCTAGTCTGCGAATTTCGTACAAAAGTGTTTAAGTCACTTAACAGTTTTTAGAGGCTTGTGTTTACATAATTTATATATAGACGCTAAAACAAATTACAGTTTCCATTCTCGTGTTTTTAAATAAATGTTATTTAATAGCATCGCGGTCGAGGGAACATGTAGATCGCGAATGGAAGTCAATCGCATTCACTTCCGAATTCTCGGATGTTACATAACTACTTGTTTTCATCTCATTAGTGTTTTTTTTCATTCCAAATTGATCATCACTCATAACTTAAATAGAGAAACAGAACGATTGTAAAACAAAACACCGAAGTGACATACTTTTACTACCTGAACATTTGTTACGTAATGCAAAATAATGATTTTTTTGTTCAAAAATATCTTTTTCTTGACGCGCTTCTGCAACTAACGGAGAATGTCGATCAGCTTCTTATAGTCGACTTTATCCTTTGCTCGACGAAGCACCTCATCTACTGCTAGCTTCTTTCTTGTCCTTACTTATCTTTTTATTGCGACTTGCCCATGAATATGAGTCGGAGAAGATAGTACTGGTGATATCTTAAGAACGTTCCCCAAAGAATTCGTTTACCGTTCACCATGCGGGTGAGTGCGCGCTTCTGGCCAACTCCCTGTAAAACTCATTTTAATAACATACCTATTTTAAGCATAATTATATACACAATGTTATCGGTGCATTAAATATTATGCTCTGTTACAAAAGTTAATATTGAAGTTAAAATTGAAAACGTTCTTAATTCACGATGCTAATTAATGTCCTCAAGTGGAAAAATTGTAGTAGGTAACAAGACAGTAATATTTATTATAACAACAACGTTGCAGAACGCTAATTATGTTACGTATAGTGATTTTACACTTGAGTGTTTAAAAAAATATATTTTGTCATGGAACATTGAGCATTCTAGTTAACAACAGAATGATACATTGTTACCGTTACGCCGTGCGGCACGATTGGGCGATATCCGTGGGTTATAAACGAGGAATAGTCGATTATGTCCGCACTTCCACAAAAACGCATTAAGTTCAATGATAAATGAAATGATAACTGAAAGTATTTATCTTTTATTATACAATGAGAATCCAAATATCTTTGCAGTGATTTATAGAAATACACAATGTTATTTTTATATCAATTAGTTACCATTGTCTGAGGCTTGGAATTTTCCCACGCCCTTCCAACAAGTTATGCCCGTTAACAGATTAGCTTGATGTGTCTGACGTTGGCGGGTACTACCCTATAGGGTTAGCTGTAGTTGTTGCTGCAAAGCCTTAGAAACTAAACTGTGAGTAGAAATCGTATTGAATTGACTGTCAAGTCCAATTTCCTTATTTAGCTGCAGAGCATAAAAGAGATTGTTGAAAATAAAAAATTCCAATGAACTGAAAAGAAAATTGCAATCTAATTTACACTGGTAACGACATTGTAGGATCTCTTATAAATAACAAGAAGTATATCTAACATTTCATACAAAACTTTTTTTAATACTCTGGTTGGAAACATAACGAATTTATTACAAAAAATAATAGTTACAAATTTTCAAGAAAAGCTTTAAAATACTGTGACAAGCAAGACTTTGCTAATTACGTAATAGGAACATTTTTATTTTAATTGCTACCTATTTGTAACATAAAACAGCAAATGGTGCACATAATTGTACCGCTTCACTAAGATAAAGAACTAAGAATGAAGCTAAGTTATAAATATGTAACACGTTTATGTAAAGTATTTGTTAACTGTTTTAATTACAGGGATTGGTATATTAACGACGTATGAATAATATCGTGAAATACCAATTATTCACACGATAAAACATAAACAAAGCTTACTAATCATAATTATGCACGCCACTTCCTTTAACAATTAGTTTCTAATGGTACGTTCAGACTACGACACAAATTCTGACATAAATGTCAGACATTAATGTCTGTGCTGTCTACACTTATACGGAATTTT